>BJBW01008329.1:0-90774 GCA_004320125.1 Scolopax mira
TCTTTGTGGTCCTCTGCTGTACCCTCTCCAGCAGTTCCCTGTTTTTCTTGAACTGGGGAGCACAGACCTGGACACAGTGCTCCAGATGGGTCCTTGGCAGGGCAGAGGGACAGGATGACCTCCATCTACCTGCTGGTTACACTCTCCTTGATGCACCCCAGTGTGCCATTGGCCTTCTTGGCCACAAGGGCCAGAATGAGTTTCCACAGCCTCCTTGTCTCAATTCAGTGTTAAGTAATGCTAAACTATATCAAACTGGCAGAGCTGTGGAGAGGACCATGCATATGGTGAAAAGGCTCTATCTTGGAGACAAAGAATGTATGTTTCCTATTTACTGTCCATGTGCAATTCAATTCTAGATAGTGGAGCTAAGCCTTGCCTGCCTTCAACATGTGCCACCTGATCCATACAACTTTCAATGTAGCCCTGTCCTTTCTTAGCAGGGAGTAGAAACATTCAGTTGTTAGAGACGATTTGCAAACTCAGCTCTCAGAGATTTGAATACATCATTTAATATTGGCATTAAGTGGACCTCCCTAATTTTAAATCCTGAAAAAGAAATTACTGATAGATTAACACGTAGGAGTTCTCACATTTGGATACACAGAAGTTTATACAAACTGCAATATTTCATTTCTCAAAGCATATGGGTTTGTGACTACAACAACAATCATAAAACTTTCTGCGAGGTGAGTGCAGCATGCTCGGAATGGCCTAACTAACAGACAACAAAACCCATATACCAAAATTCTTGGTAATCCCTAAAGTACCATACTCTTGATGCAAGAAAAACACAATAATTTGCAAGACCATCAAGCAGAGCAAAGGTATGTTACAGAGGTAAGGTTAAGCAGAAGGGAGACGGTAGATAACAATGTAAGAGCAATAAGAGAAGTGCTATATGTAGGATTTCAACCTCAAAATCATGGAAAATACTGACAAATCACCATGTAGTGAGCAAAGTGGGTTAGGAGACTGAATAATAACACGCTGCTGATTAAAAGGCAGTATGATACGATCATCAGTGTTCACAAGGGTTAGTCAGAAACTCAGCAGCAGCAGCTACAAAAGAAGCATTTGCCATAATATGAAGGAAAGAGAAAATTAAGAAAGTAAGAAATCAAATCTCTTCCATTTTAATTTGTGTCTGTACCCTGCTGAGGGAATAAACAGTTTGTAAGTTGTAGTCTGACATGTAATTCAGTATTAGCTGCAGGCTAATAAACAGGACAGTAAAGCATATGCAAAGACTGATTTATAAGATCCAAAGAGAGATAGCCCAAGTCTTGCAGCTATTTGCATCTCCCTCACATACAAACAAGCACCAACAGAAAGATTCCTGCTGAGAAAGAGAGAGAGGCAAGAGATGCACTGGTGAGAAATCTGGTTGGAATAAAAGAAGAGAGAGGACTGGAATAACTTCTTCAGAGAGGAGTTTTTTACATATTTGTGCAGCAAGAGGAGCACAATGCTGCAGTTGAAATTAGTCATATGAAAAGGGAAGCTAGAAAAATCAGCAGAAGTAGGAGAGGTCTATGAATAAGCCAGGCCAGAGAGCCACCTCTGGGCCACAGAGTCACAGAATGTAAGAGTTGGAAGGGACCTTAAAGACCATCCAGTCCCAACCGCCTGCCCTTGACAGGGACACCTCCCACCACACCAGGTTGCTCAAAGCCCCCTCCAACCTGGCCTTGAACCCCTCCAGCTTCTCTGGGCAACCTGGGCCAGGCTCTCACCACTCTCACAGCAAAGAACATCTTCCTGAGATCTCATCTCAATCTCCCCTCTTTCAGTTGAAAACCCTTCGTCCTATCACTACAATCAAAGGTGATTCAAGATGTACAAAAGGAAATAAGCTAAGTAAAATAAATTAAGATAAGTTGGTCTTTAGCACAGATCCCTGGGAACCAACATACTGTTTTTAACTGCTCTATCTCTGTATGTACAGCTTCACAGTACACTGCCAACAGAGTAAAGCTGAAATCAAGACAAAGATAGCTGGGGAATTCATCAGCACCTTTCTCAGGACAGAAATTGTCCCACAAGTGATTTTCAACTTCTTAGTTCAGTCCTCCTTCAACAAATACCTTTGCAGAAAGCCCATTAGCTGCAGTATCTACTGCACTGCTGAAAGAGACCAGTTATTGCGCTTCCTTACACTGTTTCTAACACTGCAAAAGTTTTCCAATAATCACATCGGTCAGAGGCATTTGCATTGACAGAAACACTCTACTTCCTTCACTGGAAGTTTATATTTTTATCCAATACAGGGGAAAACTATAGGTCTCACTGTATTGCAACCACCCTCTTTGTTTTGCCAGTTTATTCTTAAAGGCTCTCATATTAATGATCATCCTTCCATACTTGGAAATCCAATGCATCTTTGCCTGCATTCCATATTGAGCCCTGCTTTTATGAATTGAGGTTTTTTTGTTGGGTTTTTTTTTTCTATCACAGCAGAAGTAATATTTTGACGAGAAAGGGGTATCTTGCCTGCTGAGATAAAAGCTCATACCCAACATTTATATCTCACAAGTGTCCAAGTATGCTTAAATCATTCCAGACTTTTCACCAACAACAAAGTATGGTGACAGATGATACTTCAAGGGAATTGTCTCGAATTAAAAGCATTTAACAGGATTGTAACCACAAGGTGGGTAAATTAAGAACAGCTTTGCATTCTGTTTTCCAGGAGAAGCCCATTAATAATTTCCCCACAATTAAACAGGCATAAGAAAGAGGAGCAGAAGAGAGTTAACAATGAATGCAACTCATCTTTTCTGCTAAACCTTTTAGCTAAGGCATAAGCTAAGTAATTTTGAACTGTAATACCACACGAGCATCGTTAGCAATCAACTTGCATGAAAATCTGTACATTAAAAGGGAAACAAGAACGATGAAAAACTGCCAGACATGTTTTACAACGGCTGAGCTACCAACTTACCCACTGCAAGAAAGTCTCCAGTTAACAAAGCCACTTGGGATATGTCCTTAGTATTTGATGTTCTTTTCTGAGCATTGACAGTCCTGAATTAATTTTTATGCTATTGCCTTAAGCCTTCTTGATAAACTTAACTAGAAACAGAAAAGGAGAGCTCCCACTACAGGGCGTAAACCACAGAGATAATCTAACAGGAATGCACTAGAAACAGCCGTAGAAGTTGGGAAAAAAAAAAAGTGATATAAAGTGTTAATTTGTATTTTGATTACACTTGGCAAACATTGCAGAATTAATACCAGCCAAGTAACTGCCATTCCTCCCTTGCTTTTAAAAAATAAACAAATGAGAACTGGTAGTTACAAGACTCTGCAGATTGACAAATGGGTGCTACAGCTCAATGGGAGCCTCCAGCACTGAAACCCCAAGAATTCAAGTTAATAGTTAATGCTCTTTACACCCAGCAGCAATGTACTAGAAAGATGTAAGGCAGCATGAAATATGTGAAATTACCTTGTCCACACTTTTCAAACATAACTGTAATCCTAGGTAGGCTGAAACACATTAATTTGTGTTTTGCCAGCATCCCTGCTTCCCCCAACTCCACTATTTCTTTAGGAGCTTTCTCTAAAAGATGAAGTTAACAGGCAGGTATGGTTTAGTGGAATACGCACAAGTAAAAACCATTCTTTTTCCACCAATTTTTGGAAAATATCTTTTATCTGACAAACAAAATTTAATATAAATTATTGAAGCATTCTTAACATTTTAGGAGGCTTATTTCAACTCTGATGTCCATTTTCTCCTTTATATTGTCTGATGTGATAAGGCACGTCAGAACTGCAGATGAGAGAACATGGCGGGATTATCTTTCTACAGAGGTCTGCCCTACAAGATCAATTCACGGAAAAGACAAGGAAAATAGAGAGGGTCTACAGAAAAGAGAAAGTCTACCACCCAGTGATGCTTTCCCTTTCATTATTTTTGTTCTTAGGAGATTCCTTCTGTTCCCTTTGAACAGAGGTGAGAAGGAACACAACACAGATGAGGTACGAGAGATATTTACTAACCAAAGCAGTAAGAAACCTTCCTTCTCCCCACAGGGAATCTTGCAATTAAAGATAAATATAAAACCCAAATCTTTTAACACGTTAATCACACCTTCATATAAGGCAAAACTATTTCTTAGAGTCTTGAGAGAGATACCTTTATACGGTACTTAGAGCTTTCTCTTAGACCAGTGAGGACTCCTTCCCCCATGACTTTCAGTCAGCAGTTCTCTGCTCCCCACGTCACAGCAACAATTGGTGCATCAAGGAGACTGGAGACAATTCCACAAACAAGGAAGAAAAAAAAAGCTTTCCATAACACTTTTCTGTCCTTGGAAAACTGGAAAACTTGGAAAACTATTTACTCGAGTCCCTTCTGTTTCAAAAAGTTTGTTCCTTAATCTTTCTCCATTTATTATTGCATTTATATATTGTATTCAGTCAAGAACCTTATACACCATACTTAGAAATCTATATAGTAAAACAAGCCCAAGCAAATTAATTCCATGCCTACCTCCCTAACAGTCTCAAGTGACATTTCAGTCAGAATAAAAGCAGAACTCTTGGACTCGCGTTTGCCTCTGGAAGAAAAACAAACAAAAAACCCAAGCAAACAAAACCCCACAAATGAAGCACACCATTAATCCTTCAAGAAATTTCTGAAACTCAGCTCCATGGTGTGATAGGAGAGTCAGTATAATTTCTCAAGGGGCTACAATCAAAACTAAGACAGTACTCCCTGCTCGTTTTACACAAACAGAAGGGCTACTGAAGCAAGAAATATAAAAAATTGAGGAAAAAAATACAGATTGAATTGTCAATATACCATTAGTTTACCAAATTTTATTGTGCCCCAGCTGTACCTTTATATTTTTCCTGGATATGCTTACTCTAATTTATACACTTGTGACCAATGTAAATACAAGAAACAAGGCAGGCAGGAGCTGGAACATGACTGTAACTCTGTGTGGCACCCCCTGCAATTCCGAAAATTGGATGCTGTATATAAATTATAAATTAATCCATTCTCAAGGAAATGGTTTCATTTCCCAGTTCTATTTTGGGAGGTTAACCAGAAGGAAGAAATGTTTCCTTCTGAAAGAACACACATCGTTCATACTAACTGTCCACTTCTTTGAAACAATGGCTTTGTCTTCTTACCTCCTCTCCATCCACACCATAGGAACAGATTAAGTTGGACTGAAAGAAGAGAAAGTGGAGTTAAAGCTCTTAATGACTGTGAATGAGTGTGTGCAATCTCTTTGCCTCCCCTTTTCTTACACACACCCACCTAATGGTTAAAACTGAGTTAAAGCAACTGTTATTGAACTACATGAAACTGGGTGATTAAACAGAGCAATGCCAAGTTTGAGTAATTACCAGCTTGATATGAACATCCAGGAAGGGAGTATTACATTCCCTACACCACTGGGACTGCAAAGAAACAAAGGAATGTCTGTGGCTTTTTCAGACCCTCTGCAATAACCCTCATCAACAGTTTGCACACACACACACACACACACACACAACCCATGCTGTGCTGCCACAGTGTTCAAGAGAGCAGCATCATTACATGCTTTATCAAATCCATACTGAACTTCTCATGGTACAGCACATGTAAATTCTGCAGAATGAATCTATTTGTGTAAACTGTAAAAAACAGAGAAAGAGACGCAGCCTGAGGGGCCCCCTCATTATCCCAGCTTTACTGATACTACTGGTAGTGCCAGCAGGAGACTTTCTCCTGTTCACAAGGTGATAACTTTAAGGACGTTGATTAACATGAATTACTCAGGCAGATGAATTCAAGTCTACCCAGCAACTTCTGTGATCTGGATGAGTCTGATAAGTGGCTGGAAGACATGGAAATTCCTACCTGAACTTACTAATGCATCCTAGAAAAAACAGGTTTTGACAGTAAAAATCTAAAATGCACACATACCACAGCTGAGCTTGTCTTCTAAATGGTTCCAAGGGAGGGAAGGGACTTCTCTTCCAGCCATCCTGGTGGCAGAAGAGGACAGTTGCAGTACAGTGTCTACTTTTCTTATCAGAACCCCTAATACCCCAAGAGAAAAATGGGGACATAGTGCCATCACAGAAACAGCAGTTGTATTACCCATGATGACAAGGATATTATGTTACTTCTCATCAGTACATTTGGCATGAACATCTTGGGATATAGAACTATCTGTGCATCAGGCATGAAAATAAATTTTAGAAAAAATAAACAAACCTACAAACAAAAATTTTTCATTCCAGGAACAAACTCTACTCTAGAGGACATGTGTAATGCCATGATATATACTTCCTTATCTCCCTTGCACTTGTTTATTCAAGGAAACCTATGGAGGGCCTGATGTGACATTTCTAGGGCCAGCTCCAGTGCCTACTTATAAGATAAAGACTTGGGTCACTAGAGTAGTTTCTGCTGTGAAGCTGGGAAGCTAACAAAGAGATGGTGCAATTATAGCAACAAACATCACACCAGAAAAGATCTAGAGAAAAAAAATAGTAAGCAACCCCCAAAAAGAAACCACCTCTCCTTCTGGTATGACTAAAGGCATCAGCTTCTAAAGTCGAAAAACCTCAAGAAAAGAGCGACTGATAAGAAAGGAGCTGTCCCAAATATCACAGGGCTGACAGAAAGCCGCTACGCACAGAGACAGACTATTTCTTGTTTGTCTTGACTAACCCAAGACTTTGAAGATCTACAAACACAAAACTGAAGAGAGCTAAAACGTACCCTTGGAGGTCTGTGGAGGGGCTCTGTTGAGTACCCCAACCCCTGCAGCAGCAAAACAAGCCCAAAGAAAATGCCACAAACCTTAAAAGAATTTGCATCAGGTACCAACAGAATAATTTTGAGATACTTCTTTGAGAGTGAAAATATCTAAAAAATTGGCTCATGAAAAATACATTATAGAAGCTGTAATATTCCCTCTTTATCAGCTCTCCACAGATACCCACTACGAATTGAGTAATTAATTTAGGCATCCAAAATATCTGAAAGGGATCAGAAAACAAAAAAAAACAGTTGCAAAAAAAACACTGTACACACAGACACACATAGAGTTTAAAACGTTATTCACAAACTTACATGATATGACAGGTGTCCTGGAAGGACACAAGCATTAATACAGACCTGAAATGTTAAGATTCCAGTCAATTTCCACAGTATTTTAAACAATCTGTACACAAAAAAACCCTACATTTAGTTCAGAACACGAGTAACTGCTACACAACTTTTACTTAAAAAGAAAATTACAGACAAGAGGCATTCCATTCAGATGTGATCAGTACAGCAAGTCATAGAGTCTCTGGTTTTTATAAAACTGCCTTGCACAGAATTGTATTACATTACTATATGTGCAACAGTAAGAGATAAGAAATAGAGAGGAGCTATTTCCACTGTAGCACCAAAGGATGGTAAGTAAGTGTACAGATGGAAATGATAGGTTTCTCTGGGTTGACTATTATGATTCTAGAGTGCAAAGAGAAGAATAAATGTATTGTCATTAATACAAGCCTTGCAACAGAGTCAGAAGGCAGAAAACTATTAGCATACACGGCAAATAGCTGTCTACAGAAAAGCATTTTCACAGTACTACAGAGTAGTAGTCTGTGCCAAGATCTCTTGCCACTAAATATACTGTAATAATTTGAAACTAATAAAGTTATGATCTTTTGTATGATTTCCAGTAATTACTTTACAATAACACACTGTTCAGAGTACAGCTGTGTACACAGACAAGTCAGGGGAGGACTTGGGTGGGGGCAGCAGAAGATGGCGAGTGTTTAATTTCATTGATCATTTCATTTGCTGAAATAGGTATCTATTGTTCCAATTTAGGGTGTAGAAGCAGTACATGTATTTCAAAGCAATCTTTCTGTATCTATCAAATATTATCATTCAGTATCGGGAAATGTAAATTACTTTCTCAATACTACAATAGAATATCTTACGCGCAGGGAAACAAACAGATGTTTACATTAAAAAGATACACAGATACTCTTTTAAACCTTAACCTTTGTTGAAGAAATCCCCAATGATTTCACTGATCAAGAGAAAGCACGTAAGCAGCAGAGTATTAGTTTGGATTTAGGGGCAGGACTATCAATTGAGCAAAACTTCAATTACAGACTAATTTAATGTATACCCAAGTACATTATTGCAATTCAATAAACATCTTTTCAGAATTAAACAATTCCAATTTGCTTTCATTTCAGGCTGTCTGCATGCATTACAAATTTGCTATTATCCACACTAAAATTAGTCAGCCTGTTTGGAAGTACTCATCCATGCAATCCTAGTGTGTCACAGCACCGCAAACTAACCTCAAATGAACCACTTAACCTTGCCTGCTTTATTAAGCAGGAGCAAGGAGCAGAGCCGTGCACCTTCCCAGAACAATATTACTCTCCTAAAATAAGTTCTAGCCCAGGGTCTGTATCCAGCAGTGAATCTATCAACATCTCTCCTGATGGAAATCCAACCATTCATGTTTATAACCTAATCTTCTATTTTCTCCCCTACATCAATGAACACTAAAGCGTCAGGTCCCCACTCAGGTTTGCATATTCTGATACCTGGCTGCTCTGGAAGATTGCCTTCCCTCTATTCAGCTACGATACAATACTAGATACGCTACTCCTGGCAATGCAACTCCATGTTAATCATGAATTAATTCCTCCAGATTTGAACAAGATGCGAGATCTCCAAGTGGGAATTAAAAGCACTTGGCATCTAATAGGAGCATTCTCTTTGTGATCTGTGTAGCTTGGATATCTGTACCACTCAGCACTGCATATTTAAGGCATTGCAAAGGTATCAATATACTGACCGTTAAATGACAGAGAGAATTGGCAGAAAGCACTACAGTGGGCAAAAGTGATCTCTTTTCTACTCCATTTTCAAAGAAAAATGAAACATTTAGATCAATAAAATTACACTTGGTGAGCAGACACATACTCCTCCCATTTGACATCACTCCTACCCCAAATACAGAACGTCTCAGGAGCCACATAGCCACCTTCTGATCTCTCCACCCAAGAGGCAGTAAGCATCCCGGTGTTGCAGCTCAGGAGAAATTACAAAAAGCAGCCCAGTAGATAGCATGCATATCTCATGGAGGCAAGATTAAGACACATCTTGCATGTGTCAGGCACAGCATCAGCTCTTGAATCACAGCAAATAACGGGGATAAAATCCCAGCATCCTTCATGAGCTACTGACGTTTCTACTGTGTACTTCAGGACATCAGCAGAATCAATCCTTTCATTTACTCCCAGAACCCTGAACAGGTTCCTCTGACATACACAGCTCCATTCCAGGATTACTGATGGCTGATGAAGTACTGCAGAGGAAGCTGACTGAAAGCCAAACTCCTCAGCTGACTACATTAAAGTATCCATAGCTACCCTGCATTACTACAAAAGCTTATGAAGAGGGCTACATCCAGACAAGATTCTGATTCAAATATTTAAGAAAATGATTGAAATTCATGTCACTTCTAC
Organism: Scolopax mira; assembly: GCA_004320125.1. Classification (NCBI taxonomy): domain Eukaryota; kingdom Metazoa; phylum Chordata; class Aves; order Charadriiformes; family Scolopacidae; genus Scolopax; species Scolopax mira. The sequence goes on from BJBW01008329.1 coordinate 9,505, forward strand.
CCTTTTCTCCTACTTACATTTATTATGAATGAAAGAAGATGGGCCAATAGGATGTCAATTTTTATACACAGATGCCATCTGGGAGGAAGCACCCATCTTGAGTTTGAGAGCTGCTTGAGTGCAACCTACCTTTCACTATTAATTCTGCATAATTTGAAACTCCAGATCCACCGTCAGAACGAATGACACATCGGTACTTGCTGATGCTGCGTTGAGAGGTGTCAGCTACGCTGACAGTAGCAGAAAACCGTCTGTGGTTGACCACCCGTGTGACCATTAACGCTGTGTCCCTTCCATTCCACTGCTGTAAAGGCAGACAATAATAATGCAAATTAAGAAGACACACAGATTATGCATCCATTCATTCTTTGTTATGCTTCTTAACGTTGTTCAGACCTTCACAATTTTTCAAGAGAAGACTGCTAACCAAACCCTGGTTAGGAGTCTGGAAAATTTACAGGGTTGTATGAACTAGGGTTAAATGTTCTTACACATAAATATTTAAGTTTTCGTGTCTGTTTGATTTTTTGAAACATATTTGAGCATTTGATGTGTTATATGTATTGAAAAGGCTGGAGAGTGACAGTTCAGACTTTAGAGACCTGGCTAGGATATGAAAATACTACAAATTAATGTGTTTTGTACAGCTGGGGAAAAACTACATTTGAACAGATTTCATAAACCTGGCATTTTCTGATGCAAAACTTTGATTCAAGACCAATTTTAATAAATTAGTTGGATGAACACACATCTTTCTATGTCCAACATTCCTCAAAAAACCGCTCTACCAATGTCAGACTATACTTTCCCAACTGGAAAAGGTGGAGATGAAGAATTAGCTAGAAATAGAAGTTCTCAGTTCTCAGTTTTCAACTTGTTCAGTTGGTCTAATTTATTAGGAAATTCAAAGGAAAACACACTGCTGTTTTGCCAATTTCCAGTAATCTGTTTTTGGGAGTGTTTCCAAGGCTATTTTCATTAAATGTTTCAATTTTAGAAAATGGAAAAGAGGTTTCCACTAGCAACAGTAACGATTTCCTCCCAGAACTCCTGCTTCTCATAGGAAAAGGTTCATACTGCTCTAGGTCACAAGTGATGTTACACACATCTAGTCAGAACTGTGGAAGGATTTCACTGAAAGAACTCAGAAAAGACAAAGAATAAGCAAAAAAAATAATATGTATCAGTGGGTGCTAAAATTCCACTCTAGGTTAATAAATTTCAGATAAAAATGCAATTTTTAGGAGAACAGCTGTGATGAAAGTACTGTTAAGTACTTTTTATACGATGCCAACTACATTTCTCACCAACTCAAGCCTTTATCTCAGTACAAATTTTCATTTTTATGATTAGGTAAACTCATTCCTCCCCTAATATTTAATCTAGATCTGAAATTGTTATTTTTAAATTTGAATAAAATGTCTGAAGTCAATAAAAGAGTTTTAGAAAATCTGTTAGTCATTTGACTACAAACGGCATCACAACCATTACAAAGGACATTCTTGTCTGCCTCAGATGTTGCAAATTTGGGATGATCAGGCCCCCAGTCACCTCAGTCCAAGCTGAGAATAAAAATTGTTGACTGGCTTAAGTCTTCTGGAAGTTTCTGTTGCCCCTATGTACATGCAAGGCATGTTTAACAAGAGAAATCCTCTTGACTTGTTTGGGATATTAGGTGTTTAATGGCACAGAAGTTTAGCATAGGTGAAGAGCTCAACTATTTTAAAAGGGCTCTAGAAGAGCTCTATGTGGGTAATGCTGGGACCAACATATCAGAGTACTTCAAAGGGCAGAAGAAATAATTTGGTCCTTCACTAGGAAACAAGCACTTTGCATCTTCAGTCTGATATATATTCCATTTCTACCTCCAGAACTGAAAATGAGTTAAGGTTGTCATTGTGCCCACCTGAACAGCACAACCCAGTCGGGGGAAAATATAGATGTTAAGAGAGGGGATGTTCTGGTCTTTGAGTGACTAAAGGGAATAATCTGCTATCCATGCAGCCAAGGGAAATGGAGGGAGAAACACAGTGTGTACACTCTGGTTTTGCCTGTTGTCACCATCACAGACATTAAGAGTAGGTCCCTTCTTAACATACAATCACCCTGGGCTGAGGACGTTTTTGGAGGGTGAAAGGAAAGGAGATAGCATAATTAAGCAGAAATAAAGAAACATTCTACTTCTTTTTTTCTCTTCCACTGTATGACTACGTACTTACAGGTGCACAGGCATTTGTTTGAAACCAAGTGTTTGCTGTCACTGGCCATTTTTTCCCCATCTTCTGTATCATAATTCTGTACTTTCTCACCTTAAATTCTCACCTAGAAACAATTTAAGGCAGTTCTCAAAGGATCTTGATGAAAATATTTTGTCCCACCACCTAGTCTTTATCTAATTTCACTAGGAAAAGAAAACAACAAACCGAACTGAAAAACAAATATAAAAGAACAAGCACAAACAAAAGCGTTCACTTTACCTGGAGCCAGAGCTTGTCGTGCTGTGACCACTTTCCCCCAGCGATGCACTGGAATGTTGCGTTCTGTCCCACGTTGACCTCCACGTTCTGAAGTCGTAGGAAATGAGGTGCTTTTCCTAACAAAAGACACAAAGGATTGCACGGGTAGAGCAAGGCAGTAACTGGCTGTGTTACACCAACTCAGTAAAGCATCAGGATCCATCCCTGACAAAGTGATTTAGCAAAATTAAGCATCTTTTAGTATTTAAGGATTCAGTGCAGAGCAAGTGGGGTGCTAGAGCTGCCAGAGGATGCCCTACAGGATCACACAGAGTTCTGGCACCTCTAAAAACACACAAGTTCATGGTCATCAACACAGTTTCTTACAGCTGTAATGAGTACTTGAATAACTTATTCTCTTTTCAAAACTGTGGTTCTCAAAAGGTCAAAAAAAATAATAATCAAATGTGTCTGAGCTTATCAAGCATGACTGACCCAAAACAAGTTTCCATAAGGGTCTTTTTTTCCCCCTTTTTATTTTATTGACTATCAAATATATCCTAAGGCTTTAAAATAATGTGTTATTAATATCAAATAACTGATTTAAAATTAATTATATAAATCACACTATTGAATCACTGTAGAAGTTTAAGATCACTGATATCAGTGTTTTGCTAATACTAAATTCAGTATTAATTCAATACTAAGCCACTGATATTAAACTGCAGACACCATATTTTCTCACAAAGGAAATAGATCAGAGGATTATTTTTGACTATTGGAATTAAATAGCTTCAAAAGGACATGGGCATGTCTGGACATGCATGAAGTTTGATGTACAGGTCTCTCTGTACTATAGACTCAGGAACAAACGCCTATACACTATGCCAAATATCTTTCTTTAGTTTCTGTATCCCATTCACCACATGCTCAGTTTGCTAACAGCTCCCGAAATCCAGTGATTCTGCACCATCGTGCTTTCTGGGGATCAGTGATTTCCATCAAAGTTTAAAATCACAGAATTGCCTGGATCGGATGGGACCTTTAAGATCATCTAGTCCAAACAGCAACCTAACACTGACAAAAACCATCTGGAAAACTACCTCTGGGTGACGGTGAGAATGTACTACATGATATTTGCAGGCTAATCCCAGGAATTTCTGCCTGCAGGCTGAGGTGGGCAGAGACCACACAGCCCGGGTGAGTGCAGCCACACCAATCCCGAACTCCTGGTGTCCAGGTCTGCCCGATGTCCAGGGCACAGGGCTGTGCCACGACTGAAGTGCTCAGGCACACACACTCAACAAGCTTTTTAGCTTCATGAAAATTGAGACCTCACTGCATTCCCTCACAGGAAAAATAATAAAAATCAGCATTTATGCTGATACTCAGGTTTCTCTGTATAATGTCCTCGATGAAGGTAAAGCAGAAAAAAAACCCCATACCAATAATTTCAGTAACCTCATCAGGAGCTTCATGGTCTGTGTGTTTTGAGTTATAACAATTGTAAAACAAGTATGAGGGACAAAGGCTGTACAAGTCACCAGAATATACTCTGGTGACATTAACCCCTGTGGCTGTCATTGCTGAACAGAAGCAGCAGTGGGAATCAGACAGGAGAAGCATTTACAAAGCCTGCAGAGAACCTGCACCTTGTGATGACTTCTATTTCATGGGATACAAACTGATTCAAAATGGAACAGCAAACTGTTTGAATCATTTTGGCTTTGAGTCACCAAGAATGCACTTAATTTTGAAGAGGGACCCACATATACTTAGAGAAATGAATTTAAAATGAGTTTAAATAGGGGTGTAACACAGCATCCTGTCTCTCTCTCTTTTTTTTTTTTTAAATCACATTATTTTCTTGTCTAGGCTTCGACCCATGGTTGTTCAATGGCCTTTTTCCTAGTAAGGGATGAGCAATCACCCAAGGTGCCATGGAATGTACGCAGACCATTTTGGGAATTTGTTTGGATGCTGCCAGTTATCAGCAACATCTGGTTAATACAGATTGTAAGTATTCCTTAATGAAGTAATGGACCCAAAGGACTGAGCAATGAGCACGAAGTAAATACAAATATAATTCAGTTGAACAGCAATTAACCGTACGGCAATTATCAGAAATGTCCTGTTAAACTTGAGCAGAACCATGTCTGCCACAGCTATTCTTTGAAATTCTGTATTGCAGAAAACTATTTGATTTTATTACATGAATAAAATTCATTTTTTTCTTTTTTTTTTTTTTGTGAGCAGCTGAAACTGAAACTATGAACTACTGAGAGAAGCTGGTGTAAAAAACTCTGTAGCAGAAACTGCATACAACATACACAGTGTAGACACATTGAAGACTTCAATACAAACTGTAAACACACAGAGAAACCATACAAGTTCAGACTCAAAGACTGAGGTTCAAGGCTTCTTTAATAGAAAAAATAAAATAAGATTTTAAAAGCTTATTATTATGCCTGTGAACAGAAGAAACATGGCACTAATATTTTCAAACAGCATAATGAACCTGCATAATGAAAGTATTCCACTCCTGTGCAAATGTATTGTCTGAATCAGATTTATTTTTTATACCTTTGTGGAAGTGCTGAGTGCGTTTCATGTTTGTTAAGAGACACCAACCTTTGGGGTCTGTCCTTTACCAAGGAAATACTGTGTGTTTCTTCCTAAGACAGCCACACAGGATATCATCAGAAGCTTTTTAGACTCTCTTCTACAGCAGTTTGATTCAGAAATAATAAAGCAATTAGTTTTATGTTCTCATAAGAAGAGAGGGAAACACTTCCACAGATGCCCTGGCCCTACCTACAGACTGAGACCAGTTTTGCCTTTTGCAGAGCTTGGAAAGTTAGGTAATTATGCAGAGCTAATTGTCTTTACGTGTCTCAGAGGGACAACATGTTAGTGTGACCGAATTGGGTAAAACACTTCTTTAGACTGCAAAGCCTGGTATAAAACACATTGCTACAGTTAGAAAAACAAAGAGCACTTACTGCATGGATGGGCAAGAACTCTGACTTCATCCACAGCTATGTACCCAGGATGTCCTTTCAAAGAGACAGACTCAAATATCACCTGAAATACAAAGTAAAAAAAAGTTTTCTTAAAAAGAACAGCCACGGTCATCATTCGGCCAGTCAACATATTGGGCTCTTATTCCAATGTCCGAGTCATTCAAGGCATATCATCATTAATATTGGAGGGCCACCAATGCAACACAGTACATACATGCCCACCAAAGATGGAACGTCTCCTTGATAGGGAAAAGAAATTGCCAGAGCAAGATTCATTAGGACTAGAGACAACTATATGCTTCTTTCATTTGTAAAAGCAGAAAACCCAGACCTATATTCACTTTAAGCACCAGTCCAAGAACATTAAGCGGATAATCACTTGGCATCTTGTTCTTGGTACGCTTCAAAAAGTTGGAGAATGCTGTGCATGAGATAAAATTGTCTTATTGAATCAATAACCCTGGCAAGGATTCTTTTGGAGAAAACCTTGATTTGGCACATATGCCATTACAGTATTAGAAAGCAAATTATGAGCAACAGATCATCCTGGATTCTAGTTAGTGGACTGTAATAAGAATCTCACAGATATAATCAAGTTGCTTCTGCCTTTCCTTGACTAACACAGTTTAAGAACGAATATGTTAAAAAATCACATCTCTACATTAATGGTACACTAATGAGAAATTTCTGTTTTATTTATTATCTCTGGACAATGAAAGTATTCCACTAAGCTGGGTCTGAATAGACATATATTTAGTTACAGATGAACAAAAATGTCACTCTTCCCTATAGCTTTGTGGTTTCACTTGGAAAACTGCCCTGATCTGGAGTATCTTGTTACTAAAAATATGGTTAGTGATTCAGTTCCCAAAGAAATGAAGAGCTATCCTTTACCATTAAAAAATAAATAAATGAAATGGATGGGTAGAGATGTAATGGATGTTGTCCTCTACATTTGCTGGGGTGTCCCCAGTTTCATCCCCTCTTACCAAGGCAATGTTCACACTGTACGAAGGTGCTCATTTTTGCAGGAGCGTACAGTCATGTTTTCAAGGACAGAGTTAACTAACGTGTTCAGCTGTCACAATTATTACTGTTAGAGCGGTATTCCAGCACAGCTACTTGTTTCATAGGAGAAAGTATTTTAATAATTTCTGACCTCTAAAACCCATTACTAGAACACAAAGTTAATTACTTAAAGACAGTTTTCAAAACTTATTTCCAGTCTAAATAAAAGCCGATATTTCCTGTCTGCCATTGTTGAGCCTCTTCTTCATCTCCTCGATCAGGAGACTTAATACAATAAAAGATTCAACAATCCAAATTCTGATCAGCGCATGCCCAGGCTACAAAACTAGATCAATGTGTACTTCATAGGGACAGAATCACTGTTACTAATTTTGCTTTGCATGTGGGCTTCCAAAACCTAGTTTCTACTCATGTTTCCATGATCTCCTAAGGTCTGTTCCCTCAATTCTAAACACATCCAAATTTGAAGATCCTCTGAAATACATCCATAAGAAAAAGGAAATGATAAAACCAGGTAGAACCCAAAAATTAACTGGCAAAGTTATAAACTAAAAAAAGCTTAAGTGCTAATAATATGTAAAAACATACTTATACTCAGAGGAGGGTGGATTAAAAATAGGCTGTCCAAGGAGCAATGGGAGGAAGCAAGGCTCTGGAAGATAAAATAATCCCCGAGACATCAACAAATTTTTTGTGTCATCAAGGTTCTAAACAGGATTTTTAGGGACTGTATAAAATAAGAGTATAATTTAAGCCCTTGGTATGGAAATGACAATTTATTTTAGAAATGAAATGCCATTCATGATAAAAATTACATATACTGGGAAGGCTACATAAGCAACTATTGCAAGTCCCTTCAGACTTGAATTAAGGTGCAACATTGCAGCTACGAAATCTTATTTCAGTTTCACATTTGCAAGAAGCTATAAACCACAAAGAACTAATTCTCAGTGTCCTGCAAGCCGAGAGCTTGGAAATGAAAGTTCTCCAAGGCATTGGCGTTAGCTAATAGTGTGTGGTAAAAGTAAGCACCAATACAACCAGAATTGCCTTCTGTTAATTACTGACATGTGCAGAGTCTTTAATACACCTCAAAATAACTCAAGTCAGTAATAATTGAGCCAGCTCCTAAAAATCCCATGCATTTACTCTTCACATTGGTGCAGAATCCACTGAGAAGAGTGAAGGATTCCTCCCAACTGACACAATATTGTTTTAAGAGTATTTTATTATCTGTTCTGCTTTATACAATCAGATATTTTTGTTATTTCCCCAGTTCAAACTTACACATTGTTGTCTTTTTCTCTTTTTTGCAGCACCTCAGCCCCGTCAAAGCAAGGAACACAGAAGCACATGGGTTTTCCTGAAAACAGGGAATTGAGACCCGACACGAGGAAAAGGCAGGAATCCACACTTCTGGGGCCCAGTTCTGCAAATTTCCCACTGAATCTCTCTCATGTCCTTTTACCTTCAGTCAGAAATGTAGTAAAATGGCTGAAACATGGGCATTTAACAATGCTTTACATTTAGGCAACTTCTCAGAAAATGTAGATGACAAAATGTAAAGTTTCACTCTTAACAAACATTCTTAAATACTCCCAAGAACTGCAAATATCAAGTCATTTCATGTTTCCTTTCCAATAATCCTATCTTTGTCTGCTGCTATATCAGCAATGTCTATGTTAGCAAGGCAACCTGGCTCATCTGTTGTGGTACAACACTTTTCTTCAGGCAGTGATCAATACCCTTCCTTGCTATACATCAGAAAACCTCTTGTTGACAGACTCTAGTGCTGCCCTTGGTGCATTCTGGGACTGAGTTCATCCTTATGGCAAGCAGTAATTCAAGATTACATGTATTACCTTTCTCCAAGAACTATTACAGCTTTCTCTAACTACACTAAAAACATTTGCAGGCTGGGAATCTAAGTATCTCTAGGGCAGATATAAATCTCCACCAGCCCCATGTTTGTATCTTGGCAGATGCTCTTGGTTCCAGATGACTCTCATGACCCTTGCAAAGAACTAAAACACGACCTCTGGCAACTGGCTTAGTTACTAGTTTTCCACTAGTCACATCTCCAAAGTTCAAAGCACTTGTCAAAGCCTCAGACCAAGGGCAGAGAGTTTCAGATTCTTTTGCCTTACTGAATTTTCCATGCACGTTGCAATTCAAGATGGTGCAGTTTCTGCGCATTGAGAGAATAATCCACGTTTTGCCTCACACAGATTGCATTATTAAGGAAAAATGCTATTTTTTCCTGTGTTACCTGGTGATTTTGAAATACTGATCCTGCTTTCAGGACTCTTGCATACGAAAAGTTCTCCAGGCGTGCAATTTTGATTTAAAACTGACAAGTAACACTGCGATGGCCCATTCTGGATGGTGAGTGTGAAATCAAACACTCCACAGGCACCAGTAGACCCAGGCTTTGTCATCTTCCACCTTGGGGCTCCTTTAGCCAGATGTTACTTTAGGCTGCCAAACAACAGTCATTTTCACTAAGTTCTTCATTGTGTTTTCCTCTTCATTTTTGCAAGCTTAACGTTGTGTGTGTTTGTTTTTTAAAAAAAACCAACTTTGATTAAATGTAGAAACTCACAGGATGACAGATCATCAACAGAAGAGGGTTTATGAAATCAGGGGCTGATGATAGATCATCCATAATACTGTGTTAAATCACAAATTTTAAAAGCCACACTTGAGGAATAAGAACACAAATATAAGCCAATGGAAACATCACCCCCATTCATCAAAAAGTAAAAAAGAAACTTCTTCCATTTTTGAGGAAGGAACTACTCCTAGGCAGTTACTGCTGCCTTTCAATCTGTTCATTTTTGTGCTGCAGTGAAAAATTCTTGTTTGATTTAAAGGAGTTTTTGCTCAGGAAAAGCAAACTTGACCTGCAAAAGGTCTTGTAAAAGACCTAAGTAAGGCTCAGGAAGTCTACTACCGGTATATCTAAGAGTAGGATTTCTCTTAGTGTGAGATCAGAATGTCTTTTACAGGTTTTTCAAGCGCTGATTAGCTGGGTGAAAGATTATGTCTGTTATCTCTGTGGAGCACCTACTCTGAAGTGAATTCTGGTTCATGCCCAGGTTCATGTTAATATGAGTGGAGTAGAAGCACTTTAATATGACTTCAGAACATGTGACGAGTTGCGCACAGCCCTTGAAACACCACTTTCCACACATTTACATCTCTTTATCCCTTCTTCTCATCCTGTGTAGTGTGCTCTATGCATTTTGCTGTATTTTTGTTTTCAGAGGCAGAACATTAAAGCATTCTACTTCAGCTCAGGTTTTATAGACCTCCCACCCATTTAATAGAAGCAAAAGAAAGAAAAAAAAATCAAGCTTTTCTTCCTGCTCTTTTCTATCCACAGACTATTTGCTTCCTTTTCATTAGTAGTATCGTATGTACATCAGCTTTCCCTGAAAGGTTTAGGGTGCAATTACATCACAAGCATTTTTTTGGTCTTCAATACATAAAATAAAACAAAAAAATCCTTCAACACTTAACCAGAAGTATGTGAGTCCATTGTGTACAATCTTATACAATCTAATTAAAACTAAAATGACGGCTGCAAAGCTGCCACATGAAGTTTGAAGCGGACAACTAACAAGTAGCTGTAAAATTAATATAACCACCTAAAAACAACTTCCCTACTGCATTCCTCAACTTTGTGCTTGTTTTTCAAAAAATAAATCTCCTAACAGAAGTAATAAAACTATGTTACAAGCAGTATTAAAACAAACAGGAACAAAGGATGTGAAGAGAATAATGTCATACAATATTTATTAGTAGCTTATATACTTACACCCTTCATATGGACACAGGAAAGTCCAGATGCAGAACTGAGTGAACAGATGTTCCTTCTTATGGAACCAACCAGGGGACAAAAATAGTTTAGGCAGAGGTACAGTTACACATTGAGAGACTCAGTTGTATTTACATTTACGTAGTGCCATAGAAAGTGCCAATACAAGTTTGTTTAAGTGCCAATTTCATGATCAATGTGTGGGGTTTAACTTGGCAATAATTGATTCTCAGCAGTCCATCCATCATTCTGGGACCTGACAACTAATGAAGAGAAAGCATAAAGGAGAAAGAAATACGTCAAGATGCCTATATAATCCTATTGTTATAAAATTGCTATATAAAAATGAATTCTCCCAGGAAAAAGTCAAGATACCCACTGCTAATAATAGCTTAGCCTCACCCTTGCCAAACGATCAATGAAAAAAGAGAGAAAAATATTACAAGCTCATACCTGATAAAAATGTGGCCAGAACGTACTGATGGCAAGTTCTGCTTTCACCCATCCTTCTGTAACAACCCCCGAGACGTTCCAGATGGGATTGCCCTGCGGTCCTCCGTTCACCTTCACATAGACGTTGAGAGAACCAGGGCTGGACCGGTCCCTGCTGGACAAGTAATAGTGAAAGTCGATGCAATGTGTGTCGTTCTCCTTCAGTGTGGGCAGCAGCAAGTGAGCCTTCTGCCCAGATGCCCGCCCAGAACTGTTCACCATCATAAAGGAGCCTGGAGAGGAAAGCAGAAAGAGAAGAGTGGGCCTTACTTGGCTTTTTCAGTAAAAACAGTCCCATTAGAAATGTCAGCGATTTCCTTAGAAGACAGAAAACAAAACATTCATCTGAAGAGAACTCAAACGGGCTATTTTATGCTAGCTGTTAGGTAACAGAAAGAAAATATATTAAAATTGCAGGATATATACACACAAATGTATTCAGGACCAACTAGATCCACTCTAATTATATAAAGCAAAATAATAAAAATATTGTTTTGCTTTCATTATTTTATAACCTTGTGATAAAAGTCACTCTAAACAAAAGCATATTCACACATCAAGTAGCAACAAGGCTCTCCCACTGCAAACAGGCCCCCAAAGACACATTTCAATACAAAAACTACAATAATGGACCTAATTTTCAGCTGATATTTGCCTATATGGCCCCTACCCACATGGTACCAGTCTGCATCCTGGCACTATAAACTTTTGAATGTGCAAAGAAAACCTGGATTTTTAAAACCCAAATGCATCAGGTTTGTTAGCATAATGGCAACATCTGGGCTAGAAATAACGCACCAAGGACAATTATTCTTCTAGGAGGGAAGGACAGGCTGAATTTAGGCAGGGAAATACATAAGCAATTTATGAGTTCGTTAACCTGGAAGCTTGTATCATATTAACCATGGCACTTGATGTCGAACTCATATTTGGATTCATCAAGCAGTTATTTTACAGCGCATTGTGTCTCGACTCATCTCTTCACAGATGCATCAAGGTGACAAATGTCAGCAATAAGGAAAAACATTATGAGAGTTATTTGATTCAATTCTGTTTAAAGGATCTCCTTTATGTGTGTACAGACACTCACACTCAGAAAAAGCTGAAGAAAATACCAAGACTGCAGAGGGAAATCTGTGTGTCAGCAGCCAGGCATGATAATTTTTAATCAAATGCAGCCCTCTTGACACCCTGGGTTGTGCTGCTGCTGCCAAGGCAGACAAGAAATGTATTTCTCTGCTGGCGTCGTGCAGTTCACAGAAGATTGAGTTTGAAAAGCCCTGCCTCGCTTCTAACCTATTGACTTTCCCTATTCCATGCCATAGCAGAGTAACACTTGGAGGAGCCAGATAAACATTTCGATCAATTCTGTGCAGTGAACAGCCATATATTCTATTTATATCAACAGATACCAGCAACTTTCTTCCACAAATATTTTTCCCCCCATGTTTATATGATATATATGCATTTTGTAAAGAACTGAAAAGCATGGATGCAGAAGGAAGTCAATCTTTCAAAAAAACACACATTCTAGAGACCCTGGAAAATTCAAGCACAATGCAAGCGCAGCTGGGGAAGAGGCTGTACTAAGAAATATGAAAATTTATAAGCAAGATGCTTTCTGGTAATCCCACCTTTCATTTTGATACACTGAAAATCAAAATGTCCCCAAATCAAGAAATTCCATATTCCCACTATAGACTTTGAGAAACAAATAAGCCAAATCCAAACTTTTTTCTGTTTTTAATAATCAAAGTCCCTAAGATGGGATCCTGACAAATGTGCACTGTTGCTCAAAATCTGCTCCCAGTCAACCACTATTCTTAGAGACCTTCCCAAATAAACTGAAGTTTTAAGAAACTGAGATTTGGGTTCTGTTTCTATGACCTAAGATAATTTATTATCAGAAAGCCTAATTGCCAAGAGGCTTGAAGAGGCAGCACAAACTGAGAGTCACAAGGCAGCAGGTTGTGTTACCTCACAGCTGCCCTTCCAAGGGTACTTACAACACTCATTTCTATGATCTCTGTCAGTACACATAGCCTGCCTTATCTTCCCCTACAAATGCAGCAGGAACAGCTGTAAGAACCACTCTTCTGCTGAGAATCTGTGAGGAAGGGCACTGTAGAACTACTGAGTAACAGTGGTACCATACAGAGGAGCATGGCAGCTGCTGAGGAATGCACTGCCTACAGCCTTCCAATGCCATTTTCAGGAACAGCACAAGAAACAATGAAGACAAGTTCTATGTTTGCCAGATCTCATACTTGAGGATGATGGTACAGTCAATTAAAAAATAAGAAAAAGCAGAGCTGTTGTGCATCCACAAGAGTATTGATCAAGCGCCCGCAACACTGAGTAGAAATGTAGGAAAACTGATTTTTGCCCCACCATTGATTGGCTCACAGGGTGCATCATTTCAATTCTGGTCATCTTTCTCAATTTTTTTTTTTACTTTAAAATTTGGATAATACATGGATTCCTACCCTAAAGAACTACTCTGAAGCTGTACTTTGTCTAACACAATATGCTCTTGAACTGCGCTGGGTTAAAGTGTTTCAATGATAGAAAAAGTTAGGGAGTGTTTCACTTCTACGGATTGACGTATAAAAATAACAACTTTCCTCTGAGAGATAAAACATCAGCTTTTATAAAAGTTCAAGGCAATAATTACAATTTTGTTTTCTTGACACCTACCAAAAAATGAATCACAAGCTATTTGAGGTATGACAATGGCCTTTTGTGCAACTGCTGACAATTCTAGAGAGTATGGAGCCTGAATCTAGCGACTGACAACAGGAGCAAGTAAAACACCCATGGTAGATAGCAAAATAATTACTCTTAGTTACTAGAAGAATAGCCTTACAAACAATTGCCATATGGAAATTATTCCCAGGTTCTTATTTATAGCTTATGGTTTGTTTTTAATATAGTATGTCTGGAGATACAGGAGAAAATACTATAAAAATTTAACTGCCTCCAGTAAAGTCCTGATAAGAAGTATAGTTTTATATGAGGTGGAAAAGATGAAAAAATACCACTTATAGTGCCAAATCTGTCAGAGAAAAGTACTCACGCCTTGTTTAAAACAGTTTGTCCCCTACTAACTACACCACACTCCTTACTTCTGCAGAGACTCGGTGAGGCACCTTAGAATCGTAAGATCATCTGGGCCGGAAGGGATCCTCAAAGGTCATCTAGTCCGACCCCCCCACAGTCACCAGGGACACGCCCAACTAGACCAGGTTGCCCAGGGCCTCGCTGAGCCTCACTTTGAGTGTCTCCAGGGAAGGGGCCTCAACCACCTCCCTGNNAAAGAACTTATTCCTAATCTCCAATCTAAATCTGATTTTCTGCAATTTAAACCCATTGCCCCTCGTCCTGTCACTGCAGGCCTTTGTAAACAGACTCTCCCCAGCCTTCCTGTAGCCCCCTCAGGTACTGGAAGGCCACTATTAGATCTCCCAGGAGCCTCCTCTTCTCCAGGCTGAACAACCCCAGCTCCCTCAGCCTGTCCTCGGAGCAGAGGAGCTCCAACCCCCTGAGGATTTTTGTGGTCCTCCTCTGGAGCTGTTCCATCAGGTCCATGTCCTTCTTCTATTGAGGGCTCCAGACCTGCACGCAGTGCTCCAGGTGAGGTCTCACCAGAGCAAGGTGGCAGAATCACTTCTCTGGACCTGCTGGCAACACTTCTTTTGATGCAACCCAGGATGCTTCCAAACTACTCCAGCCATAGCATACACCACCTCCAGCCTGGCCATCATAGGGCCTGTAAATGGATAGTTTCATCAAGACTATAATTGACATCGGATACAAGAATATGCTGATCTACAAAATTCAGTTGTGAATAAATTATACTTATAATTACATTCTTTAAACTGGCCTCCAAAAACACACAACTGTACACATCTTCATTTTATTTTTTGCAGTGGGAACTTGACTGGGTATTCCGTCCCCTGTCACCTAGGACCTTCAAAAGGTTGCTCCGCGTGCTCCAGGATCAACATCAAGATCCACTCCCCTGTTATTAATGTCCATAGGAAGTTTCTCTGGGCAGGATACATCACTCAGAGGTAGGTGAGAGATCATGAAAATTTCCCCCACCAGAAAAAAAATTAAATTCAAAAGCGCTTTTTAAGGACAAGTGTGGTTTTCCCTACTATCCTTAATAAAAATCGACATATTGTGATTCAGAGTCTGATCCTTAATAAAAATTGACATATTGTGATTCAGAGCCTGACAGCCTTCTTTAGACTGAACACAGAATTGAAGTTGAAGGGACTTATTCTCAATTTATAGACCTATATGTGGAAAGAAAAGAGATGCAATTTGATCTGGCACCAACAAACCACTTGTCATATTTTCCACTCATATAAAGAACTAGGGGATGAATTAACATGTCACAAATGGAAATTATTGATCAAGGGATGACTGAAAGCCACCTAAATGTCTCCAGGCAAGAATCTGAATAAAACAAAAGGTGTCTTGGAGAAACTCTTATTTACACCATCGCATATGTAATTTTGAAAAATAATAACAGGAGGAGAAAAAACATAATCTTTTAGCCTCGTTGTTTTGTTTACCTCCATCCAGAAAGTTCAAATGCCATAAAGTCAACACTGAACTTAAAAAATTAGTTTGGGGAAAAAAACTACTGATGCACTGGGAAAGTTCTTTTTTGTATTTATTGGACACAGAAGTATATACTCATTAAAGTGGATTGAATATCAGGCCAACTAAAAGTAGTGCTCTTGAATCAACAGGTTAGATTAATTAATATCATGCTGGTTTTGTCCTGAATAACCAAAAAGTAATGTGCTCTGTTTCGATCAGTCAGCAGCAAGGAGGATGGGAAGACAGTAAATAAATTCATTTTTAAAAATCCGTTCAAATGACAGGAACATAAAACAGCACTCTCACATAGTCATTAAACATACCACTGAAAATTGGGGAATTAAACCATGAAGTGCTCTCTAGCTGGCCATAAATTTCAATTTTTCCCCTGCTTGTTGCATAATGATGCCTTGATAAGCATCCTATTATTGGTGCATCTGCAACATATATCCTCTTTTTGGAGCTTAAACGCTACTATGTAGCAGATGGTGGCTATTGTGTTTACACATCAGCACTTTATGATTGCATTTTCTCACGTCTGCAGTAAAAAGAAAGGCGTAATTGAGTTTTTAATGGCTTTACACATTGTTCATTAAGATTACATGAGTGTGTCCTGACAAATGACAGCTGAAGAAATGAGCCACTGAGAACCCCTCATGATCACCAGACAGACCTCAGTTGATACTGTTTCACTGTTGGCTTTGAAGAACCGTGCTGTTTGAAAGTGACATTATAGAAACCATTAAAGACTGAATGTAAACTTGAAAAGAAAGCTGTCAAAATGCTCAACTGCAAAACCAAGGCTTCTAAAACTTAGAAAACCAGAATCAGGTACAGAATGTTTTTTCTGAGGAGCAAACTGCTTCCCCAAAATAATGGTTTCTCCAGCAGCTCCATCAGGTGCATGTTTTAGACACAGATTTGCTTATTTCCAAAGGACAACTAAGAAAGTAAGCCTGACATCTGTCCTTGTTAAGGTAGAACAGAGCAACATGGAATAATGTAGGGTGAAAGAGTTCTCTGGTCAAGCCCCTGCTCAAAGCAGGGTCACCTGAGACCAGATGAGGTTTCTCAGAGCTTTTACCTACTGAGTTTTCACACCTTCCAGGAGAACTGTCCATCTCCTCTGCAAAACCCGCTCCATTATTTGACTGCCCTTGTAGTTTTTCCTTGTATTCAGTCCAAAATCTCTCATTTCAACTTACACTCTTTATCTCTCCTCCCCCAGACACCTCTGCCAGCCAGCTAAGCAGCCTCATGCCTTTCCTAGTGAGATTTCCACATACCATGTTTTTGCATATCTTTTGGTAAAGCGCTATTTATAACACTGTCAAGTCAATTTGAGTGTCATAGAACGGATCTTGAAAAGCACCTATACAAAGTATGAAAAAACATGTTTAAGGATAATACAAGAGTCCCTCTACCTCAACACTTGCTTTCAAGCAGTGACAAAGTGGCCACTTTAAGCAGAACAGAAGAATCAGGGTACTATGAAGCAAAATTTACCATTTCAAGCTTCTTACAGTAAACTGTATCAAGATTTTTGAAGTCAAAAGCTCCATCTACCCCTTTCATTCATCAGCCACAGATTGATCTTCTTCTCATAATTTTTGTTCAGTCAGTCAGGAATAAGACTCTGTCAACAAGCTCTACAGTTTAACTTTACATTCTGCTGGGGAAATAAATAAATATTTCCATATATTAGCTTTAAGCTACTGCCACTTAATTTGCAGTTCTTATTTCAGGAAAAGTTATTATTACCTACCTGCTTCAAGCTTCCCACATTTTTCTATCCCTCCTCCTCATACTCATGTTTAACAACTGGACAAGGCTCAGAAATCTCTGACTTATGTACTACAGGGCAGCCGCACTTGTACAAACTCAAAATTAAATAAGGCTTATCTCATAGCTGAGATCCCTTTTTCAAGTATTAAGACAAAAATCAGACCTATAGGGTTTATTTCTCAAATGTGGGTCATACTGAATTATGATCCATGGGTAATATTATACCTGTGACATAAAAAGTTTGATTCACAAATAAATATGAATATAAACAAGTTGAGCCCAGTAAAATTCATGAGAACAATCCATACACTTGGGAAGTTGTCAGATAAAAGAAAGTATTTTTAAAGAGAGGATCTACTATTTGTAAAGACCCTTTCTTCTGGAAATTAACATCATAAAAAGAATTATGCTCT
This sequence comes from Scolopax mira, assembly GCA_004320125.1. Classification (NCBI taxonomy): domain Eukaryota; kingdom Metazoa; phylum Chordata; class Aves; order Charadriiformes; family Scolopacidae; genus Scolopax; species Scolopax mira. The sequence goes on from BJBW01008329.1 coordinate 27,137, forward strand.
TGGGGGGCTTCTTTTGTAAGAAAAACCTTATCTGGAAACAAAACGGATCCTGTATTACTTCAGTGACTGTGATTTGCTGTGATTATTAAAATAAATTGGAGATTGTGGCATAAATGCTTTACCTCATCTTTCAGGAAGATCAAAGTGTAACAAAAGTGGGTCTGATTTGTCCATTTCCAAACGTCTTTGGGAGGGGAGGAGTTTGCAACTCTTTTGCTGTATATAAACCCAGATAACTATAGGACAATACTCTGGAACTAGGGAAACCAGGTTTCCCACAGTTTCATAATTGCAAATTGCAATTTTTCCATCAATTCCACTGATTGAGCCATAAATGACTGCTAGCATTTTCAGTGGCATCCAGACAGGGTTACCAGTCAATCACAGGTGTTTAGAAAACTCCACTCCTTTTACAAATCTTTTCCAAGGGCTGAATAACGGTTGCCCCCAGACACCAAAAGATGCTCACAGCTCTGCCATGGCCTCCAGCTAAGTGACAGCTTCCCTTTAGTCACTCCTGAAGGAAATGCTGAAGCAAGCAACATCTACTGCAGAGGCTTTACAATCCAAAATCATAGAATCATATGGGAAATCAAATGGGAAATGTTAAACTACTCGGACAGAAGAAACAAGAGGAAAAGATATCAAAGAAAACCAACATATTTTAATGGCTTGCCTCTTCACACGCAGGTGGATCGGTGTCAGCCTTCAGGTCCCCTTCAAATATGAAATCCATATGGGAAGAGATGAAATTACTGAGCAAGTCAAGGGCTTAATTAGCAGAGGCCTTTAAGGTGGGATAATGGAATTTTTGCAAGAGGTTGCAAAGCAAAGAATTGGGGATTAAATGCTTTGTCAAAAGTTTCAGAATCACAGTTCTGACAGAAATATGTTGTCATTAAGAGGTGGGATTCAGAGTTCAGAAGCTTTGTGGTCCACTCTGGGTTACATCTGTCCCTGCAACACAAATTGCAATCCACCCAAAATTTGTTTGCCCATTTTCATTACTTCTGTATGCTGCTTTTTTTTACTTCATGCACAGGGAATTCATTAAAGGAATGCCCTTTCTACCTTACAAGAATGTTTAAATCATCAAGAAAAAAAAAAAGGTTCTTCCCCTGAAAAGCGTTCTTCTAAAAACGTAACATACAAGGGTAGCTCTCAGTCACATAATTCTGTGGTATTTCCCAAGGACAGCCAATGATAGAGACTGACACATTTGCAATATGAAGCTAACATAATTTCCTGTGACAAATGGGAATTTTCTTCATTGGCCTGAAGAAAATTTAACTGAAATGTGAAGGCAGAACTCTTATAAAAATAACAACGAAAAGAAGCACTTTGGAGAGTAATAGTACCCAATGTAGTAGAGGCAAGAGGAAATTTTTAAGCACAGAAAGGGCTTCTCATTCAATTTATTGCAAAGGCATGGTCACTGAGCACTTCAAGACAACTGACTGCAACACGACAGAAATGACACAGAGGGGGAAAAAAAAAGGGGGGGGAGGGGGGAGGAGAGAAAAAAAAGAGGGGAAAAAATGCCTTTTATACCTGTTCTCTATTGTTAGTTTTTGAGCTCAGCTACAGGCCAGAGTGGTCTCCAGTAGCCTGTGTTCAGTATGGGAACCTGTTATATTCGCTATGGAAAATCAGCACGTAAAGTTTAATTCACATCTGTGTAGACACAAACACAGCAGAGACTACACTTCAAGGTGCCCCAAAAGCTTGTTCTAAAAATTGGACCATACAGTTCCTGAAAGCACTGACATCTAACAATTCCAGTCTATAATAGGGGCTGCACAGGACATCACAGTTTCATGACAGAATTTCTCAGTCCAGTGATGCAAGGTGAATGCCCAGTGTTGTTTCCTCCTGCATCTCTGGAGCAGTGTCTTTCCCTCCTTACCAATCAGCTGAAGAACATTCACAACTGATGTTTGCTGGAATAGCAGCAGAGCTCAAATCACCTTTTCAACTCAAATTTGAATCACCAGAACAGAAATCATTATTTGTCAACTCTTAGAAGAAAGCCATTGCCAGGTGGCTGTAGCTTTAGAGCAATGTTCTGCATATCTTGTGCTTATCTCTAGGCTCCACAGTTATTTCTACAACTTTCTTCCCACGTTTTATAAACATTTCTTTAATAAAAGATCATTTGCCACAGCTATAAGCCTAGGTACCCTGAGAAACAAAAAATGGTGTGTGCTATAGAGTCAGAAACAATTCTACAAATCTCAACTGTGGAAAACACTTTAATAGATTCATTGCCAGCATTCAATGTTGCTAAGGTCACTGCTGTAGAATGCTTCCAGAGTGTCCTTATTCCATTATTTATAAATATGGTATAAAATGCATAGCGGTGCTATAAAAAGAAAAAAAAGGGTCCATTAACAATACAGCTACACCAGTCTATCAGGTTAAGGAATCTTGTAATAATAAACATATAATTCTCTGTAAGCAACAGACAAGAATGCTCTGCAACTTTAATTACACCTTCTTTATTACATCATCACCTCTTAAAAGTGATGAAATGTACACTAACACCTGAAAGCTGTTTTATTGCTTTTTAATTTCAGTAGCCTGACAACTATTTATCCTATCAATCTTATCTTAACACTCTGGTAAAACGTAGGCAATTGATTTAAAAAATTAATAAAGTTTAGGTTATTAAATGGGTAAATAAACAAAATAGCGGGGATGGTCATAATTCAATAAAATACCTTCATTTAAAGACATTGCAAATCTTGCTTTTAGCACTCAAGAGCTTTATTACAGGTAAGCCTGGAGAGGAAGGTCTCAGAGCAGTGAGTTGAGGGGCATTAACAACTCTCTGCTCAAAGCCTATCGCAAATGCAGTTCAAGAAGGCTCAGGATTCAGCAGGATATCAAATATCTTCTTCCCACAATCTAACCTGTGGCATAAACTGCTGCCAAATGCCTTTCCCTCCCATGGAAATGGCAGTATTTCAGTAAGCACCCTCTGAGGAAAAAAGCCTCATCAAATTTTTATGTTCAAGATATACAACTACTTGTGTAATGAGCATAATTCATAATTAGATGCTAAAGAACTCTGTTAGGATGAAATGCCACCAATAGAGAAGTTCAGATGTAGTGGTCAGTGAAGACTATTCTGAAAAAGTAATTGCTCCTTAATATGCTTGCCTCAGCTCGGTTTTCAAACTTAATTTAAAAATAAAATTCTGTATCTTGTTACAATCCTATGGCTAAAAATAAAAATCTCTCCAACCAGGTAGATTCAGATTAAGAAAAGCATATTTTAGGTTGGAGACTACAAGTAACTAACTAATTAAATCACTATATCTCAGCTGCTGCCTCTCGTTATCAAAACTGTCAACAGAAATATGATTTGACATTTCTAAATGTACATGATAAGCACAAAATTTGGATTGTAAATTGTGTTTCAAAAGCCGGAATGTCTGGTATATGTAATGGGCAACAAACACAAAAAACCCCTAATATATAATAAAATATGATAACCCTCATAGACTACCTATTCTGCATTATCCAGATACAACAGTTGATCAATTTAAGACATTCAAAACAGTCCTTTTCCAGGGTACCATTTGCTCTCTACTTTTATTTTGCATTGATCCTGTTTTCCAACTCTGGTTTGTCTCTGAACACATCTTTTTCACTTTTGGCTAATTCTAACAACATTTTAAAACACACAGACCACAAATTCCATTACACCGCCTTCTCCTGGTCCAAGGACACAACAGGTATCTATTAGATGCAACCTCATACGTGGATGGATGGATGAATGGATGGATGGATGGATGGCTCAAGGTTCACAATGAGTTCGATTTAATTTGTTTTAATTTGGCTACTGTAAAGCCACTGAGATTGAAGACTATCATCAGACGAGTTAACTCTGTCCATAGCTTCCCATTCTTGGTAAGTTAATAACTATGCTGATCTTCTTGCTATTATGTTTAATTAAAACTGACACAAAATCTAAATTTCTGGGCCAGTTGGACCCTAAAGGTTGAACCAATGAGGACTTTCTGTAAGACACTCTAGACTTGCCTTTGGCATCAGCAAGACAGCTGCCGGAAGTATTTTGGTGAAAATATTACTTTATTAGGAAGTACTGGACTCCATGTAGTTCAAGCACACACTTGTTTTCAATATATTGAACTATTTGTTTGCTTAATCATTAAAGACAAACAGCCAGATATTTTTATTATATAAATCTAGAGTATTAGAAGTGGTTTACGTGTCAGCCAGAATTAAATATCTCATTAGCAGGATTCAGCTATATTTCCAGCCAAGACTCATGATCTCTGCAACTTGTGTAAAACTTCCATATGTTTTGTATATATAAAATACTCTAGGAAACTGCAGAGGGTTTATTACCTTTTGTATTTGTGACAGAAAACACATATTAAACATAATGCCAAAAGGGAACTATAGCAAATTATGTCTGAAGAGGAATTGTTTCTTAAACAGTTTGTTTTTGCAGAACTGTGTTCGAACCATATGGTCGCTTATTTACACATTTAAGAAATCAACAGTAGGGCTCTAAACTGAGAACATGTTAAAGGTTATGCGCTGAGCTATTTTTTGCATCAAATTTTCAACTTTGCTGAGCTCAGTTTCAGTGAAGTGTTGGGTGCTGTTCAAGTCAGTGATGCTACTCCGGGTGTACTGGGGTATAGCCAAGGATGGGATTTGGCACAATGAATTCAGAAAATAATTAAGGCCATCCCACATACCACCCTACAGTATGCAGCAGGAGAATTTCTCAAAAGGAGCAGCTCCAAACTGCAAAAGCAGAGGCTGATGCAGGGCTCCACGGAAGTGTTATGGGCACAGGAGAAAGGAGCCTCACTTATCCCAACCCACACCTCTACCAGCTGTAAGCATCACCACTTGCTCACTCCCATGGGAACTAAATGAGACCAGATTCTTCTTTAAATGGACAATGTTTGTTTGGTCGTCTTAACTCCTGTTATAATCACAGCAAGCTAAATAGAGGTGTTACTACCAGCCCCCTCTTTTTCAGGGGTAGCACACTGTTCAGGTGGACACCTTCTAGCTGAACCCTACTGACATATTTCAAGAAGAGCAAAGAAAAGCCACCTTGAAGCAGCTCAGTTGCCAACAGTGGCTAGTACCAGCATTCAGAGAAGGTGTCTAAGTCTCCATGATAAAATACCAATTTAATCCAAATAGAAGATATTTCTTCATAACATGATTAATTTGGTGACTATCTCATGACACAAGATAGTATTTGTGCTTAAAAGAATCCCAAATGGTGCAGATGTGTTTAAAGATTATTAAACTAGAAGTCTAATCATTGTTTAAGTAAACATCTGATAGTTACTGAAACTTGACAAATATTATTACTCAAATAAGTTGACAGTTGTGTGCAACAACAAAGCATTTCTTTGAGCCGCCTGAAATATGTTGCCTTTGAGCCACTGTGCAAGTCCCCATGTTTTAATCAAACAAATATGCTCAATACACTCAACGTACACAGATCTGTAATATTTTATCATGACTTGCTTCTTGGATTTTTTTATATTAGGCAGCAACAGGATTACCAGTATCTGCAAAGGCTATTATTCCTGTGTGCTTTTTTGAGCCTAGCTAGATACCTGGGTAATTATTTTTTATTAAATAGTTCAAAAGTACACAGAGATTTATTTCCTGTGGACTCATTTAGAACGTAACAGTGTTATGTTCAGTTTTGATGTTCAGTTTTTAGTAGAAATTAATGGTATCTGCTGAATCACATTTTCTGGTCTCAAGATTTTCATGGTGAAAGCCAACGGGGCTACATTCTACAACACCCATGCTGTTCTCTACAGGTGATGGCAGAGTGAGTTGGTACCACTGCTTGAATGGAAACCTCAAGTACTGTACCCAGTGAATTCCTTGATCCAACCTCTTTCCCCACTAGGTAAGTTTTATGTAGTACCTGCCACACCAAGAGGACTGGTTTATAAGGTCATACACACATTGAACTGACTAGGAGGATTTAATGTAAATAAAAGGTAGATATAACCACATTATGAACCAGCTCTTGGCACTTTGTTTAAATGGATGGAGCAAAAAATTGCAGACAAGACTAAGCTTGCAAAGAGTTTTTTCAATTTGCAGAGTTTAACCCCAGCCAGCAGCAAGGACCACGCAGCTGCTCGCTTGCCGCACTTTTCCCCCTTTCCCCCCAGGAAGGGTAAGGAGAAGAGGGAGAAAAAGAGGGGAAAGGAAAAAACCCCTACCCTCAGGGGTTGAAACAAAGACATTTTAATAGAACAGTATCAGAAAAGGGAAATAACAATAATAACAATGACACAAGTCACTCTTAACGCCCACGGTCCCAAGCAGTGATTGCTGATTCCCGCCACCCTCCCAGCATAATATCAATGGTATGGAATATTCCAGTGGGCATCCCATCCCTCTATCTAGGCTTCTTCCCAGTTTCGATGGGAGGCTGAAAAGACTCCTTGCAAACTATAAACATTGCCTAGCAACAACTAAAACAATATGTATTATTGACATTGCTTTCATAGCAAATCTGAAACACAGCAACCACTAGAAAGAAAATTATCTCTGGCCCATCTGAAACCAGGACAAGACTTAATAAGTGTTCATGATATTAACCAGCAATTATGAGTTACATGTGAGGCATAGTCCCAACCTATCCCAAGTATGCCAGCCCTCAGACTGTCTCAAGTTCCTCACAGCTCTCAACGAATTTCTGTCAGTGCTGCACTATTTATTTAATTGCTCATTTCCTCTCAAGGAATGTAATTTAATATATTATTAGGAATGACATTTGGGCCATTGGTTGTCAACCTTCTGCCACATTGGACTATTTTCTGTCTACACTAGTCTTCAAATCCCACACAGAATTTTGTTCCTCCTGAGGATTGCTTGATATATTAAACTCTCAGGAGGCATTTCAAAAGCTTCAAAATCCCTAGTAAATCCAGTTGTAATCCATTATTATACTGGCATAGAAGTGTCATAGTGGGAGGCAGACCTGGAGCAACGATGTAACCTTAATATGAGTATGATCATTCTCCCTTTATTCAAGTTTTTACAGAGTTTATATAGACAGACAAGCAGAGCAGGCACTAGCGACAGCTCTAGGATTGGCTTACAATTCCTGTTCACACCAATAGAGCATTCACACAATTGGTGTAAAGTTCTTGTCCAAGCGGAGCTTTCCCATCTCCCAAACATAGTTCCGCTGATCTTGCTTACTCCTTACTCCCTTCCTCATATCTTACCCATGAAGGACAGTTCACAACCATCTCCAGGCCTTCATCCGAGTCAAAGACTGGGTTGCTCATTGCAAGCAAATCATGCCCCTTTTCACTCAGCCATTCCTCTGCATAGAAGAAATTTCTATATAGTAGAAAGTCATAGTTTTCCTCTGTACATGCTCTGCTGGTTAGTCTTCTATGCTGGATTCCCCCTAAGTGGATTTATCTATTTGTTATTGTTTCAATCTTTTTATCTCCAAGCTTTCGAGAATCATCCTTTTTTCTTGTCTTTAAAAAAAAATCTCCCTGGTTTTGGGTTGTTTTGTTTTGGGTTTTGGTGGGGTTTTTAGTGGACAATTAAACAGCTATTAAAAAAAAAAAAAAAAACCACATTAGCAAAGCAACCATGTCTTTTAAAAATTTCCTTACATGATCAGAAAGACTTGTTGTTCCTTACCAAAACCAGAGAAAGGTCCAAAGAAAAGACATGATAATTTCTAGAATTAAGACTAGTGTAAAATAATCATTTAGACCATCTGAAGTGTACACTTTTCACCAAGTGAGGGAGCTAATTTGTGATGTTCTGACTTGGCAGTTCTCACTTCCTGCAACTAGGATTTTTAAATAAACCTAGTATCTTAGATTATCTTACAAAGTTTTATCTTCACCCCAATTTCAAGTGTCTACATGACAATTTGAAATCATTTTTAGTAGGCTCCTTTTCTTTTTTTTTAAAATAGAACGCCATTTTTATCCTCAAAGTTTACACTTAATGTGCTAGTCATCACAGTCCCAGCAGTGTCTCTCAGTTGGCACTTTCAGTCTTGAAAGATGCCACCGAATGTAGCAACGGTTGAATGACTTGCTCCAATATATAAACTACGCTTCTTGATCTGAGGTACAAACAGCAGTGTAGTTCCCTGCATACAGCCTCAATCTTCTCCCAATGAAGTCAACAAAAAGATATTCATGTATTTCACTAAAAGGGCAGTTCTAGCACACTTTCAATTCACTGATTCTGTTTATTAAAACTGTTGTCACTTAAGCAGGTATGAAACATCTTTTGGGGATTACACATTTTAGTCATTACCAGACAACGAAATCTGGGAGTTATTCCCAGCATAAATAGGAATAAAAATTAAAATTCTAAATTAAGTATCATGAAACAATATAAAGGACTGAGACCTGATTGGAATGTTAGACAATTAAAGCAGAGCATTTCAGATGGCTAAGAGGTAAAGTGAAAACCTCAATGACATTTTCAGAACCTGAATGAAGCTTCCGGTACTGGCACAACTTCAAAAAGGAACAGAGATTTTTCCATAGGCAAATACTTATCCCAACTATTCCAAGGCTCTGCAGTTGAAACAGGCTGTAAATACCTTGGGTAGAAGGAGCTCTATTTAAAATACACTTGGGCAGTTTTCTTAGTTTCTGATCCTGTTCTAAATGAACCAGACAAATGAACCTCTCCCCTGATCCCAGCACGATCAGGATCAGTGCCAAGTTATTAACAATCATTTTCTCAGTAGGATTATCTACCTTTGAAAAACAATTGCTCCTCACGGCCTCACAAACAAATGAGCCCTTTATGTCGGATTTACACTGAGTTAACTAGAATTTTCACAAATTCCTGCAACAAACTAACCTTCCAAGCATGTGGATGCAATTAAGCTTCCAGTGTTCCCATTAATCTCTATTACAAAAATCTAGTCCAGGATCATATTTCTATTCCTCCTAGTTTAATATATCAAATTAGACTCTTACTGCAAGACTTTTTTGTCTTGTAGACAGCTCCAAAAAGTCAACATTGTTCTGATACAGATTTTGGGATAGAGGTTTCCCTTACACCTACATCCTATTCACTTTCAGAATCCAGTTTAAACGGCCAGGTGAGTTTCTGACAAACTAGGTTGATTTTCATTTGACTTCTCACCTGTGAATTCCAACTAAGAGTTGAAAAAAGAGAATTTGGATCCCTTCCTCCACATGCAGAAACACACACCCCAGGTCCCTGTCGTGCTGTGGCCACAATGATTTTAACACTGACATTCATATGGCAATTCAAGGTGCATATCAGTTTTGTCAAAACCATACGCTGTGCGACAGCCACTCATTGCTCTGCTGTCACTGGAAATATTATTTGGTGTCACTTATTCCCTTACTCCTTCCGCTGTCTTCACAATATCAAACTAAGCATTGAAGAGATATCCTGCTTCTAAGAAAATAAATCAGTATAGACTTTTGAAAAACAGGTGTGCCTGGGGATGTCATACAGTGACGAGTTGCTGGTATTTCCCTAAAGTGATTAAAGCTTTCAGATGTCTTCATGCAAGAAAACTGGCCTGAAAACTTTTTTTTTTTTTTGCAGATACATCCCCCAAATCTTTACAGCATTTGTCAAATACCTGTTCAGAACTATTTTTGGATCTGCACAGAAGACAGCACAAGAATGAGCAGGATATTTTAACCTAAACCATGTTTGCTTATGAAAGCAACTCAAAAGAAAAACTCAAAACTTTTATTTTACAGCTTGTGGTCATTCAGGCAGTTTTGGAGACAAAAATCACAGGAAAAATAAGAAAATGTCTCAAAATATATATTTTAGTAATATTTCTTCCTTCAGTGCTTGTATACCACATAAAATGTATCATTAGAGAATCGTATGTATTTCGTATGTATATCGTATCATATGTAACATTAGTTAAGTTCGCAACATGACCCAAAAAATAGGCAGTTACTTAAACACCTTGCAGTATTAACAGCAAAAAAACATTATTGAATCTTTGAGGAAACTTTGATTAACTACTGCTAGAGTTAACTCCACGTACACCAGAGCAGTGTCACCACACACACTCCCATCCACAGGTACCAGAACAGCACTCCACTCACAGGTGAAGACTAGTAAAGACTAAATTAGAAAGTTTATACCTCTGAAAAACAACTGCTGAAATAATCTCCACTTTCACTGCACGTAGGCAATAGCATTTTTAACTCTGGATGGTCTACTGACACTAAATCACAGTAATCTGCATAACTTGCTCATGACTTAGTCATGCACACAGCACACTGCCACATTAAACTCATTGTGATGAGTAATCTCACGAAACCCATAATATTTTCCTTTAATTGGGAGTGTATGTACAAATAGCCTACTGCATTGCAAGGACAATTAACCTGTTAAGAATAATGGTATCAGATGCTGGTTAGGTTGAGTATGTCTCAAGCTATCAAAATTTCTCCAAAAAAAGGAATAAATAATGGAAGGGCTTTTAGACTGCCTCCTCCAGTTCTTTGATAAAGCACCGAGATACACTGCAACACCGATCCTGAATGGTGAGTCACTAATCCTTCAAGTTTAATATCTTATTTGTGTCAGTGATCTGCAATGACCCAGGACAGCAGTGCTGCAACCAAACACGAAGAACCCAGTGCTGTTCCGCACAAAGAACTAGTCCCTTCACAGCTCTGGACTGGAAGGCACAGAGACAACATTCAAGCAAACACTTTGTCTAAAAATGTTAAATGTCTAAAATGTAAAAATGTTAAGAGCTTAAAACACAGTCCCTTGGTAACGTTCTCCTCAGAACAGTTCTATAAACAGACTATTTTCAGTGGCTGAGTAAAAAAACCTACCTGAGATGGCCCACTGCCGACTGTGATACAAATGTACTATGTTTAAAAAAAAAAAAAAAAGCTCTTTTCCATTTGTTTAGCCTTCTCTGGTATATAAAGCCCCATGATGTGAGCCACCAGAGGAATGGAGTTTGAGCAGTCCTCCCATCTTACAATTTCATTTGTGGGTTCGCCTCGTTATACTGTAAGGGAGAATCCAATTTCCAAACCTACAGGCAGTCCATTTAAAGCACATCTTTCCATTTGCAACACGTACCACTTGCAGCTCAGGCTTTGAGGGACATGCAACTACCTTTCACCCTTGTAAGGCAAAAGCTCAGCATATTCCACTAAAAAACTGGTAACATGCCCTGGGTTTACATTTGCAACACAGATACCTTTATGACATGTTGATTTCAGAGCCATAGGAACCACCTGCTAAATGTAGCCCTTCCTCAAAAAAAAAAAAAAAAACCAACCACCAAAACAACTATTTAAGGATCCTACCCTATTTTTCTTTTCTTCTAAAATAGTGGATCCAGTATTAGCCCATTTTCACAATTTCGTTAGCGTATTTGTGACAATGCATAAACAAATTAACAAGAATTAAGACAATTTGCCCCATTTGGATCATATTTGTATTCACAAAGCCTCTATCAAGGGGAGTAATTTGGAAAAACCACAGAGTGTAACTTCTTCCTGTTCACAGGACTCGTTAGACTCAGCATGCAACCATTTCCCTAGCTGTTTTTGAAGAGCTGTGTTTTCAAAGAGTATATCCTTAATCTTCCTGGAATTCTCTGGGTCATTAACATAATTATCTTTTCCTTAACATATTTCCATTATGAAGCATTGTAATTTATGAAACTATCAAATAAGTCTATTTCATAGACAATGATGCTAGAAATCAGTCACCAAGAAGCATCTGAAATTCCATACAGCATCAAGTCATGAAATATTTTGTTGTCTTTCTGAAATGTAAAATAGAAGTCTGGACAGCTAAACTGCCACATTAACAGCAGCACAGCATGTTCCCAAGAATTTCGTCCAAGGCTGTGACAGCGCTGAATACAGACTCGGGACCCCGAGCACAAACTGCAGCGATGTCAATGACAGCAAAACACTCTTTTTCCATAAAGCATCCGTGCTCCCTACAGATCCAGGCTCCTTAAAACTGCATTCCATACTACAGGTACAATTGTCAAGTGCCTGTTCCTTGTCTGTTTCTGCACTCTGAAGCACGCACACTTGTGTTTTTTTTTGGGCAGCATTTCACATACTCACACAATTTCACAGCAAATCTTGAGCATGCTCATAGTATGCATTGAAATGTGAAGCACTACGTATTTGTGACTTTGAGTTACGTGTTAATTTTAATTACTCATCAAGCTCTAGAGGTACTTGTTATTAGTACTTTGATGTCTAATACATTCTACAAGCCAAGCTAAAATCTTCAGTTTTCCCTCCTCAACATGGTGCAACTAAGTATGACATGCAGTATGATGTGGGAGTATCATAGAGTCATCTAGGTTGGAATGGACCTTTCAGATCATACCTAACACTAACAAAACCATCATTAAACCATGCCCAAGGTTTTAAAACTCCCAGGTGTCAGTCTGTGAAGCCGCAGTGAAAGATCAGTCCAGGCCCCTGATGCTAAGGGACCATGGTAAGGAGGTAATGGGCACAAACTGGAACTTAAGAAGTTCCATCTAAACCCAAGGAGGAACTTATTTCCTGTGAGGGTGGCAGAGCCCTGGAAGAGGCTGCCCAGAGAGGTGGCGGAGTCTCTATCTCTGTAAGCATTCAAATCCCACCTGGACACGTTCCTGTGCAAGCTGCTCTGGGTAGACCTGCTCTGGCAGGGGGTTGGAAGAGATGATCTCCAGAGGTCCCTTCCAACCCCATATCATTCTGTGACTGAGGAGGTGGCAGTGCCTGGGCAGGGTTTCTCGGACTCGTTCTTCACGCCATGGCTGTTTAGTTCTTACAGCCAGCAACAACCTGTGAAGGGATGCTTATTTTGCTTGGGCTGACAAAACAGCTGAGATGGCCATGAAGGAAACCACAAACTGGTTTTGGCCTCAAGCCTATCAGTCCACAACCAGGAGCGACTCCAACAGCTAATGCAGGAGTGAAACAATGAAATCAACTCTAGTGCTGCCTCCTCATGCAAATCTCCCACCAGCTCCTTGAAAATCAACACTTTCCTCAAACATAAATACTGAGAGAAGAGTTCTTCCTTCAGAGCAAAGGCAGAGCAAACATTAAGGTCAGCCTGAAATTAGTCCTATTAGTTTATATAGCTCATCAGTGTGAGATACTGTTTATTACTCCAGATAAAGAATATAGACATTGACATCCACATTGATGAGTAACTAATTAGTCTGGTATTTTCTCTTTAGAATCAGTTGTTCTGTAATGCTTTCAAATAAAATAGCACAAGAAATCTTCTAGTGAACTGTTGCAGAATAACACCTTTTACAGCAGTTCTTGTAAGGCTGGGTAATTAGTTCTCAACCTTGAAACCTTCAAACTTAAGATATTTGAAGATCATTTATTATACAGGGGACAAAAAAAAAAAGACAAGAAAAATAAATTCTACTCAGCTACTGAGAATCACATTTGCTGTTTATGCTACCAGAAAATCTGTTGCTAAGACAATTTTTAAATAAGTTAAGGATCTGAAGGCCACCTCCAACACCATAAAATTCAGAATTTCCTATCTTTCACAAATCAGTAGAGACCCTTTCCTGATATTTTATTGTCCTGATACCTCAACTTCACTGGAGATTTGTCCCTTCCTCTCCTGTCACATAAATGTTCCCAAATTAAAAGTAGATATAAAAGGTGAACAATGAAAACAAGTTGTCCTTCCTCAAAGTCTCCAACCAGTGCAGTTTCTCCTGACCAAAGACAAATGCAACAATCCTAATTAATGGAGAGGCATGTCCTTAGCTTCTAAAATTAGAATTGCTCAAATATATACCCACCACACAGCACAGCAGCAGTATTTAGACCTTTATGACAGTCTTAGGGAAGAGTACATACTTTTATAGTATTTGTTGAAGAATGTGCTGATGCATATGTTTTTGTAAAGAAACATGGATTTATCTTGTTCTGTCCATATAGATTTTCTTCTATTTAATGAATAAGTCATTAGGATAACAATAGTCAAGCCCTATTACTTAATTCACAATGAGGCCTTTCCAGGCTGACGTTGTCTGATGTCAACATACCAACTCCTAAGTTTTATTTGTGATTTTCTTTGGTGCTTTTGCCTCACAAGGTATCTAGATGCTACACAAACCACCTTATTAATGCATGCAGCTCACACGAATACATTAGCTTTCCATGTTGAACAACAGAAAAGAAAAAAAAATCCAAAGTATTTGCATTTCACTTGAATCCTCATTCGAAGAGGCAACCAGTATTATTCACAGCAATTTTCTGACCCTGATAATTTGCGCTTGCTGGAAGAACATCCCAGAGATTCTTTCAGAAATTAGAGGATGCAAAGTGACCACTATGCTCCAAATTCTGTGTTTACATGGCTCTTCCCTATTTACTGGTATGTTTCACAGAGTTCAAGGAGGACCTTAAACACACATATCAGTTAAAAATCCAATTAGAGCTTATTCCCCAGTATCAACGCGCTACCAGAGGATGCAGAGGATTTCAAACCCAAAGGTCAAATTTAGACTTATTAAAATACAAGCTTGTTTCAGGAGCTGGGCAAAACGTTTCAGTGAATATTGTGTCAAACAGTTCAAAGAACCAAGTCTTTTTAATGAACTCTAATACTATAATGAAAAAGGAGGTACTAATACATTAGAAATTACTCAAACGTGCGTGGTTCAGCTGCTTCTGCCATTCTTGTGCCAGCTGCTGTCCTTGCCCCTTAAGGACAGAGCCTTTCTGCTTATTGCCGCAACACCAAAAAACAAACAAACATAAAACTGTAACTCCATGGAAGATATAATCTCAGCAAGAGTGATCCTATTCTCAGCAGAATGAATAAATCACTGATATTCTTATACTTTCCTGGTGTGAAGTATCTCTCAGAGACGAAAAAAATGTACAGAAAAATGTATAAGCATTAGAAACACACAGCCCTCCACACCAGCATTCTGGGCAGGATCAGCTTTCCGTGCCACCCTGTTCTACAAGTACTTGTAAGGAATGTGACAGCAAATGCTTCGCATTACTCTCTAGGATCTTGGGGAAGTAATGTATGTGGCTAACCTGGCATCAACTAGATTCTTTTGTCCCCGCTAGGCCATCTGTTGAAGAGAAGATGATCAGAGGTCCCCACCTCAGCTTCTTGTGAAATCCTGGCAGAGGGGGATGGATGCCAGCTGAATTCCTGACACAGCCATTCAGATAAATGAAACACAAAAAGGTTGTCATGAGGGTGTGGGGAGAATTACACAAGCTTGTAAGTAACCCCCATGAGAAGGGGCTGAGCAAAACCATGTGTGAGCGGTTTACCCAGTAACATGGGCACTTTTCTTATTCCTGAATTATTCACCAACCGAGCCTGACACCTATGTATTTGTTTGGGTTCTCTAAGTCTGAATCCTGTATGTGGCATTTTTCAGCTGATGGGTTACTCACTGTTCATTTCTACTCATCACAAGACGTGCCTCTAAGCAACAAAAGCACTGTTTCTATTCCTGGATTGTCTCACTAAGCCATTTACAAGCAAGGAACAACTGCTTCCCCGACAAATAGCAAATATAGGTGAATTTTTTTCAGGCTGGAATTCTGAATAACAGCCATTTGCCCGAATTCCTAAGCATCCCACCCTTGAAAAACCCAAATTCACTCACATCGATGACTAATTTCCCAGTATTTCTCTTGTTCTCCCCAGTTTGATTTTTATTCAGCCTTGACCAAGAGACTACCATGAACATCCTTAGAAATGCACGAGAACCACCAGTGCAGGCAGGGTCTGACAGGAGTCCCGGGGAGAGCATATGACCAGATTTGGAATGGACTGGAGCAGCTTTGGGAGCTGGAACAGCACTTGCAGAAAAGATCTGGTTTTCCAGCTCCTGAACCTATCTTTTCCTTTAAGTGGGAGAAACAAACACCAGTTTTGGCTTAGTGACACAACTAACCTGGAAAAAAACATAACTACTGATGCACAAGGAAGACACAGCAACCATATTTCCAACATACTTTGTGAACAGCACTGCCTTTGAAGAATTTTAATTAAAAAACATTATAATGAAATTAATGCTTTATTTTGCTGTTAAATGCTTTGAACTCGGAAGCTACATTATCAATTACCTTTAAAGTATTTTTATGTTAACAGATTTGGGGTCCGAAACATTTATAGAAAAACTTTCATTTAGTGCTCAATACCAAAATTATTTTATGGAATGTTTTAGCTCAAAAACAGGCACTCAAGTCTACTCCTGAGTACACTCTGCTCTCCAGTACTCCTTTAGCCTTTCATTCTATCCTGATCCTTTTGCACCAATGTAGCCCATGTCAACATTCAAATGTGTGCAAATGTCCTCGAATAAGACCCTCCCTACTTTTTCCCCCCTAAGGAGACACATTCTTGCAACCTACTGGAATATAAACAGAAAAGAAAGTTACTGAAGATCATTCCAGTAACACATAATGTCAAACTGAGATCCTACACAAATGTACTCACAAATCATCAAAACAGGTATCTGTATCTGTAACAGATCTAATGGGGACAACCCCAAGTAGCTGTAGCTGTGCCTTGTTATCCTCAGGGATCTCAGACACATCTATGCTGTGTGTGTCCCCACCATCACCATCTCACACCCACAGCAAAACATTTACATTGTCAGCTCCCAAAGAGCAAGCAAGCATGGAAACACTTCCAGAAGTTTCCTGCAATAGCTATTTGACAACAAGTACTGGGATATATCACAGGTGCAGGTTTTAAAACATGTTTAAGTTTCTCAAGAAATGTTAAATTCTAACACACTTCAAATAGTTGTTTAAATCTTACATACTGGAAGGTTTCATCCCTGAAAGGAGGTCAGGACAGGCTGGAGGTAGCTTTGAGCTGGTCTGGTGGAACGTGTCCCTGCCCAGGAAAGGGGGTGGAACACAGATGATCTTTGATTCTATGATTGTGACGCAGCCTCTGCCTCAACAGACACAGCAACAAAACAGTAAAGAGACCAGGCTATTAGTTACCTGTGTCACTCATCCAAGGTGATTTCTTTGTAAAATACCACCCATTCATGTCTATGCTTCCAGAAAAAAAAAAAAAAACAGCTCTGTGCTTGCCTGCATCTTTAAATCTTGCATTACACTGTGCCATTGTTTTAGTTTTTGACATGTTCTAGAGAATTCAACTTCAGCTGTAGTCACAAACAACGCCTCTGGCAACTTAAGTCCTACTTGTAGCATTTTGTTCTTTGGCAGTTTTGGTTTTCACTCAAATTTGTCCTTTTAACAGCTGTGGTTTGGATTCCCAGTAAAGTGAGACCAAACCACAGCTACCCCCCAACAGCACCAGGGTTCAATTAAATTTATGGAAGTCCAGTTTGACAAGACACATTGCACTGGCATGTGATAAATCGTGACCCTCTAGATAGTCCTAATTCCTGCTGCTGGAAGGGAAATTCAGGCTCTGACCACCTGCTTCAACAGGTTAGAGTCAAAGACTGAGGCAATTAAGACAAACTACACATGGTATTTATATCTTTTATGCAAAACTGAACAAGTGAACATTGCTCAGATGAGGGCAGCAGAAAAAGTCAGAAGTTAAATGAAAGCGTTTTTACTGCAATGTAAAAATCCCATACAACTCCCTACCATTATCTTTTCTCCATGACCTGCTGCATCAGAAAGCTCCCAATGAGATAATAAAGCCCCAAACAGTGCAGTGTTTTTCCACTGCACACATGAAGTGAGAGAGGCCAGGAAGCACTTATAAAAAAAAATAAAATAAGCACTAATTTCTCAACTAGATATGCAGAGTAAGTTGCAAGTAAGGCAAAGAGAGTAAGTTGCAAGCAGATAAGAATTAGCTTCTTGCAAGTTAACTCATTTACCTCCACAAGTAGTTTCAATGCCATTCCAGGACACTTGAGCTATTTTTTGCATTTTCTGAGGCATGGGCAACTGTTCAAAACAATCTCCTTGCCAACTGTGAAAAGGCTTTCAGCTATTTGCCAAGGCAGACTGGGGAAGCACAATTGTATCCTTAAGAGCGCTACTGTAGATTCTGGTCATCCCCCTACACCAGTTCAGTCAAGGAAGGCTGCAATCAGACATTCCCATAGAAAGAGTCAACAGTCAAACTGGAATTTAGAACAATCCACAGAAGTCCTGCCTGCTCCATCCCTTTCTCAGTAGGAAATGCTTCTATACATAGTCACAGTACACTTATGCATAATACAGTACTTGAACAGCTGTAAATAACCACAACGAAAAGAAAAGAATTCCACAAAATACCATTAAGTACCAAGTATCACTCTGACCTGTGTGCTCTTGATAAATAATTTGTGTTTACACAGGGCTTTCTGGGGATATGAACCTGTCTATAGAAAGGGTTATCAAGGGCTGCCCAGGGAAGTAGTTGAGTCACCATCCCTGGAGGTATTTAAAACACAGGTAGACGTAGTGCTGAGGGACATGGTTTAGTGGTAGATTTGGCAGTGCTGGGTTAATGGTTGGACCTGATGATCTTAAAGGTCCCTTCCAACCCAGATGGTTCTATAGAAAGGAAATGCTCCTTCCTGCTCTACCTGTCTACAGCCCTTCTCTGACCACAAGCAAGTTTAGCCTGGGTTGTCTTATGGCTGGTAATTAATAAAGACAATTACTTTTAAATTGCAAGTTTCCATTACTTAAAATTACCTCAAAAGTGCAAAAGTTATTAGTATTTTTTTAGAAGTACATTACAAACAGGCAGAAGACATAAATGAAATAAATGTGGAGCACAGACTTAACACAAGCCATTTGTCCTGGGCATTTAGAGCATATTATTTTATCCAAATATTTAAAAAGGGTTTATTGATTTATCTCACTGTTCCACTAATTTCACATTTCTAATTTTTCCCCACCAAATTTACTTTCTGCCTAGACTCCGTCATGCTTTTAGCCCTCAGTATTTGTAGCATAGTTCGCTGAAGATAAATACCATATGTTGAAGTAGAAGTTATTCAAATCCTTTGCAATATTTAGATTATGCTAAGATATTATGACCTTTGAAAAGCACCGTGAATGAGAAAGGCAGGTTGCAGAACAGGAAAAGTGACTGGTTTTTTCCTTGGGAAAACAGCTGCAGTTGATAGAGACATGCCTTTCAAGAAAAAAAAAAAAAAATCCTCAACTGCTGCAAACTGGCCAGGCTCCAAGAAAGCCATAGGAGATAAGAGACACACTGAAACCACCATGAGGGAGTCTGGCCTGTTGGCTAAGGTGTAAATTTAAGAATGAGAAAGAAAAAAACCCAACCCTAAGCCAAAATCCCCACACAAGCAGGAAAGCCCACAAAGCTGCATTTAGTTGCAGTTTAGCATAAGGACACAAAGTTGCCTTTGTTACTTGCAAAGTCCATAAAGTAAGCACAAATCAGTTCTTTCCTTGCTAATGGCACTTATGACCTCATCCTAACTGGCAGACTTTAAACAGCAAACAGACACAACAGATTGTGATAAGATTGCCCAATGACAGAAAACGACCTATCTCTTCCCTAAAAATTATTCTGAAGGCTCACACTTCAATCCTAGATTTCACCAAAAGCCCTCCAGAGCCAGTACTTTGGCAAAGACTGAGAGTTTCTGAAGGATCATCTCCACCTTTCCTACCAGCACTTCTTACTGGAAGGAGAAAGGGCCCATGGTAACCATCTCTCCATGGGGCCACTCTGCATGTTACTCCTCACATCACACTTCTGGAGGCAAGATGAAAACACACTGAAAAATTAAGAAGCACTTTTATTTTGGGAGCTTCCCAAAAAGAAAACCGGGGTGAAAGAGCTTTAAGTTTTACCACAGAGAGGGCCACAGTGAGCACACAAATTCCTTATGGAAGAGATACATGACCTATTACCATCACCATACTGGTGAACAGTACAGTCCTTCATTCTAGGGCTGAGGTGGAGCAGTACAACCACATGCTTTACGTTAACGACACAGCTCTAGGCAATGGCAGCCATCTCTCATGTTTGTCAATATTATAAAGAAAAATAAATAAATCACCTGATATAGGATATACAAAATTTCTTCCTACAGCAGAACAATCCTGCAAGGAGATACAATTAATCAAAGAAACATTTATGTTGCATACTGTACAATATTTTCTCAAAGCGAAGTCAACTTAATCCATGAGAAATGATGGAATACTTGTCACAGGAGCTGTTTCAAGGGAATTGTTAAAATATTCAAACATACATGTGTGAGCCAGGAGAAACAGATGGAAAAGGAGGGACATTCCCACCATTAGTGTCCCATGAAGACCACAGTCAGACAGAACTGGTTTTCCTCTGCTCTCCAATATTACCAGACGTTTTTACAGTGTAGTAATTGCATTCTTGTATACAGATCTCAAAAACAACCTGGTAATTTGAAGCACACATTCTGGAAAAACTGACAATTTCATGAACAAAAATAATGCCTAAATGTCTTTTTGCCTGCAAGAATTAGTTTGCAAACATATTTTTAAAAATAGGTTTTTGATAAATAAAAGAACTTATATTTATGGCTTTGTTCTATTTACTATTTGTCAAGATACTTAAATTAATTCTTATCCACCAAGAAAAACAACTATCACTCCTTCAGGACAAAGTGATACCTTCACAGTCTGAAAAGCATCATCTGTACAAGTGAGGGTTGAAAAAAATTGACATATAAACAATAAGCATCTAGACAAGCTAATGAGCAGAATGTTTCTTAGTCAAACTAGCATCAGAAAGCCACAAAATACTCTCTGCTTCAGGAAGAACACTCAGACTGGCCAAATGGAATGTTTAGGATATACAGAATGTACAAAATGTGTTGTTTTGACTATGACTGCAATCTAAATGGATGCTTAATATATAATTAAAGCAGTCAATTAAAAATATAACAGACAATAGAAAACCACAATAGTAGCATATACAATCCCATGTACACTGAAGCGAGCTCATACAATGTGGAAACTTGATTTCAGCTCTTTGTCTTCAGCCCTACTGTATATTGTCACAATTACTGTATTGCACATCATATTTCCTTAATAAAGAAATGTCAGCAACAAACTATTAAATTCTGTAGTGGGGTAGGTTAAGAAAAACAACAGGACTAAAGCACATACTGGGGCACTGTCACAACTAAATGAACCCATAATCGTCACAGGGCTGGGACTGATGAGTTGGACAGCTGGAAATTGACTACAGACAATAAAGTTTCAGGTTTAATTTCATTCATCTTATTAAAAGGAGTAAATTTCTCTAGAAATTTTTATTCTACCAGAGCATGAATCCTTCCTTAGCCTTTTTAGAAAGATTACACACAGTTGTTACGAAAGGCCACTGCTTTAGTACTGCAGATGCTGCACAAGGCTCAAACATCTGGAGTGTTTATAAAAGTGAATTTGTAGAAGTATCTTTTTGCCTGGGGTGCCCATGTCTTCAGAAAAGCTTCTGCTCAGAAAATATAAAGAAGGCTACACCTCTAGAACTCCCACATAGCGACTTTTCAGGGGAAAGTCTAGTTTAACAGCAACATGAAAGCAGCGCTTATTTTTCAGAGTAACTTCAGTCTTTCTCCCCTCTTCAGACTGGGTTTTCATTAACAATCCCAGCAGCCACACAAAACCTTAAAATCTCTGCCCTCCAACACTATTCCAACTAAGCAATAAGATTTTAGAGATATAAAACACTTCTTAAAAGAAAGCCTGGGAAATTTTTTTGAAGTAAAAGCCTGGTGGAAAGCTACTTCTCTCTGCCTCCCCACACTGATTTTCAGCTCAGCTAATGTTTTACATAGAACATTTGCTTCTCCTTGAAATTCTCGACTTGATGTATTTCTTTTTATTCCAAGGAATTCTGATTCACATGCATAGCCCTCTCTCACTTCTAGTTCACAATGCCTTGTTCTTACATATATCACCAGCTCAGATATTCCTGTAGCATCTGCTCATTTTATTCCCAGCAGAACACCTTTAAAATTCAATGACGCCTCCCTGTTAATCGCTTTTCCCACCTCTATTTTCTAAATGTTATTAAAGCTATATTTTTCCAAACTCTGTTAATACTTTTAGATCCTCAGGACCCCAGACCATTCCAGTTTGAACTTTGCTGTACCCTCACCCTATTATAGAAAGGCTTTTAGAGAAGAGTTCCAATTCATGCAGTCACCCCAGCAGCCCTGAAGAGACAGCTAGAATTTTCACTCACTGCCCACTCATTCTGGAATTTGTTTGATTTTTATTGCACTTTTAATGCTGCCAAGCAATGCATTAAAGGCATCAGCTTTATCCTTTATAACTGGTTTTTTCCTATTACTGCCCTTTTTTTTTTCCTTTTTAAAATGTATGATTACTAACATTCCCCTTGTTTTCAGCTTTTACAGCTTCATTACCTTACATTTACCTAGAACTCCTAAATCTATTTTGTCCTGACCTCTAGGTTGGTACAAGTTCTAATAATTTTTATTCCTTTGATTATAAATAACCTTTATACAAAACCTTAAGTCTGTATTTTCAGTATCATGCTAGAGAGCTCCCAGCCACATCCTCGTGAGAAATTCCACAGGCCAATTCTAAGAGTTATAATTTTGACAATTTGCTATATAGCAAAGAGGTAAAAAACTTACTTAAGCCCAGCTCACACACCCGTTTCAGATCTTCAATGGATTCCTCCTCCTAAATATTTCTAATTAGCTACTTTGATGTATACAAACATCAGCCTTCATTCGAGAAGATGATGAAATTCCTTCCCCTACTTCAGATTATGCTCATTGATCTTTTATCACCACTTTTACAGAAGAACTATTCCATTTTTATTTCTGTTGCCTACTCAATCCAACTGGATTCAAGAATAAATTCAACAGTTGATCTTCTCTTGCATTTAGTATCTCACTCTTCATCTGCATAAGGAAAGAATTGGGAAGAGGAGTACAACCTTTTCACAACTTCCAATCTCCTGTTTTAGAATTTCTATCTGCATTTTTGAACACTTTGATCCTGTTATCAACACACTGACTGTGATATTGAAAACCTGTCAGTGGCCTCTTGCAACTGAGGAATTATAGGAATTATATTCAAAATATTTAGTATCTTATTGCACATACTTACAACTGTAGACAACGGTCTACAGCAACAAATACTTTATACGTAACATTCTCCAAAGTACCTGATAGACAAAGAAAGCATACCATACCAATAGGACTTACATTTCAAAACATTGAGTCATCAGTGAAATTGGAATTAAAGTACGTGAATCCCTTGTGCACTCACTGAAAGTTCTCTGTAAATTTCTATTAAGATATTTTTAAATTGATAAAGAAAAAAATTCTCATAACTGTGTCAAAATACTAAATAAAACTGTTGATTATATTCCACATATTCAGCATTAGAATGCATGCTTTAAAAAAATAACAAATGTTTATCATGAGCCCTTTAATAATTTCTGATATTATTTGGCTTCCAATGAGATGGGCTTCCACATCAGCTGAAAAAAAATTCTGGTCCATCCTATTTATCTCCTATCACTTCCTCCTCCTCAGCCTAAGTCAAAGCAAATATTAAGTCTATCATTAAACAGAATAATTAAGGGTGGAAGGTAGAAATGAGCACTTTTATTTAAGACTCCTCTAACTCAAGATTTCTTTTGCAAACTTATAAATGAAAATCAAGTGGACTTTGATAGATAAAGAAGAAATATACTTGATCTCTCTGATAGATAACACATCTCAGAGATAATAAGATGTCTCTGGAGTGACAGCTATGAAAATTTGGGTTTGATGCCCAGGTTACTTCAATAAATGCAAGTTTTCCTAGTACTCCAAAAGAACAAGATTAGATAAACTATACAGGCAAGTTTTCTTCTCTTATTTCAGGTGCTGTGGTTTTATTTCCTTTTTTTTTTTTTTTCTTGACATCCTTTCTTTTAGCAAGACACTGAAAGGAAGCTGAGAATTGCCCATCATCTTGAATAATAAAATGGCAATGCTCCTTTTAAATGTTTCCCTTCACAAAATTTCCAGAGATTAATTTCTTGAATAGAACAAGAAACTCAACACAGTTGCCCCTGGCAATCAATTAAGCTCTTCTTAGGAAGATTGAAAGCAAAAAAAAAAAACAACAACCCAAAGCCATTGGAATAGCAAACGTGGATCTATGCAAAAGAATTCCCACTTCCTCAGACGTTTTTAGAATAACAATCACTCGATATCACCCTGCTCTTCAAATACTTTCTTGAGGGTTGTGCCAGGACAGGAAAAGTGAGTGTACAAATCATAATACATGTGGGAATATGAGTGAGTTGTACACACTGGGAAAATCACCCCAAAGTCATTGAAATGAAACAATCCCTACCACCTATTCTTCACTTTGCACTCCCAACCCCAAATCTGAGCAACTATGAAAAGCCGAATGATTCCATGTTTGCTTGATCCAGTCAAGCTGACTTTCCTTTGTTGCAGAGAAATTATATAAGAAACCCTCAGATTTTATACTTCAGAAATCAGTATTCACATTTCAAAAATCCACATTACTCTTATCACTGATCAAATAACAATTTTGCTTTAAAAAAACTCCAAAATAAAAATAAATTTTTCCACATCTTCAAATTTACTACAGGAACAGTATTTCCCATCTGAAGGAGGGAGAGAGATGAAAGCATCTAACTTGCATTCTAGGTTATAGCTCTAAGAACAATTTAGAAGATAAAAAAGCTCCAAACACAGAAAAATATAGTATATAGCAAATAAAGCATTTAAAGAGAAATTACACAGTTTGTCTGAATGGGAAAATAAGTCATATAGTCTGGTGTTATGTACTGGACCATTAATGCTCCACAGAGACGAGCAGCAAGCCAGGTCCCTCCTGCACATCTGTGTCACTGTGCTGTCCCCAGGAAGATTCCATTGCCTTTCCAACAGACAAGAAGCAGTACATGACTTCAGCAACCAGTTAAAAAACAAACAAGTCTTTAAATGTCAAACCACAGTATTCACAAATGCTTTTTTTAAAAAAAGAACAAACAAACAAAAAAACCACAACAAAACACCACCAACCAAAAACTAGGAGTATTGCAAATGAGACACTAATTCAGGATAATTGCCATCTGGTTTAACATTTGAAAGCTGTGCCTCCTGCATCCAAGACTCATGTTATTTTCATGGGAGACACTCCATTCGGGCAGGAAAGAAAAACAACTGGGTGACAGTCACAACAGTTAACTCAACTGGGCTCAGGGTCTTTAAATGCTTGTAACACCCACTGGGATTAAAAAGAATAAGTGCTGGATTTAGAGTTTAATGGGTGTCCTAAATACTTTCAGATTTCTGCCACCACTTAGGGTGACATGGGCAATGTCAAGCTTGGCAGAGAAGGGAGGAGCCTCTGCAAGAAGCAGCACTGCTTCCATTTTACTCATTCCTGCCTCATTTTTTCCTCCAGAATAGTAGATTAACAAAGGAAAATTAAGCAAATTTACAACAGAGCCAGCTTGCAAAATTACTGCAGGATAATTTAAAGTCATCAGAAAAATGTCAAATCATATTCCTCTTATGACAGTGAGAGAGGCAGACCTGACACACAAGGTAGCAAAGGCAACTTCACTTAACATCTTGCTACTGCCAGGTTTGTCTGCTTTTTGTGTTGACTTTACTTTGAAAAGAAGTATTTCAAGGAAAAAAACTCACAACTGTCAACTTGCTTTTAACTAGAGAATCAACCAGTCTCGCAGTACAAAATATTCACTTACTCATTCCCAAATAGAATTGGGTACAGCCTCGGTGAACCAGCAAACCTTATTTGTGGTCTTTTTCCATATGCTGTCTAAGCCTCTATTGTTTATTCAGCCTCTAATACTATCTGTTTATCTACTGATACATTTTAGAGGCTCCTGTTGTGATTTGTTGAGCACCCTGGCAGTGGGTCACTGTGGGCACCAGCAGGGCTCTGCCTCGCTGAATCCACAGGCTCCCAGATCCCAATCTGCTGTATCACTCGGGTCACAGAACAGACACCTTTTCTATTTGTGTGTGAAACTCAGGAATGCCTGAGGGAACCCACGCATCAGACACCTGTCTGAGCCTCCACTTCCATGATTCAATCTACATTCAAGATGTTTTTCTACTGAATTCAGCAGAATCAAACGGATCTCATTGTACAGATTAACATAGCAAGTTCTCCACACGCCTCCAGTGAGGATACACCAGAGTTCAGAGAGGGAAAATTGGAGGAACAATTGCCCCGATTCAGCCCCTGCTCACATGGTGCTGTTGCAGTCACACAAGAGATCATCATCCTCTCCCCACTCCCAGCTCAGGTGCACAGGGCTCTGGAATAAAACCCAGTCATTACAGTCAAACCCAGTCACTAATAGACTTCTACATACAGAGGATTACATTCTTGTCACATGTTCTTCATTCCCTTTTTTCTTTAATATTTGTTTATACCTTAAAAATGGTACATTGATATTACAGGCTAATAGCCCATGCAACTCAATGACATACCTGTAAAGTACAAGAAATAAAAAAAAAGAAATAAGCTCCACCTTTTTAGATTTTGCCCTCAGGACATTAGGAGGAAACCTTTTCTGCTTAAGGTTCAGCAGAAGTAGGTTCTGACCCCAACTCTCAAATAAATTTTTGTTAGGGATCCTGACAATTTACAAAAGGCAAGTTACTTTATTTCCTTCCTCAGTTACCAGCTACAAGAGGAGTGATGTATATTGTTCATTTCCTTGCTTTTATTTGGCCTATAATAGCAATGAGATCTTAAAGTGTCATTAGGAGGCTCTCCCACTATGCCAAAACCCTCAGAAGTTGTTTTTATTCCATAGTTCAAGAGTTTGCCTTTAGAATACTTAATTAATAATAATAAATAAATAAATAAGCAAAAAGATTGGATAAATCTTTCAGTGTTTCCTGGAGCTGAAACCAGAGAATACCAATGACCTCACATTCTGCTAAAATCTCACTTAAGGTCTGCAGAATATATTTTTATATAAAGCGCAGGGATCACAGGGCAAATGGGCCCTCTTGCTACAGAACACAGGAGACAAATCTAATTCCCCATGACACAAAAGAACAAATTTACAACTAAACAATTACTAGTAGTATATTTCTCCTAAACTCTCAACACACCAATGTTTTCAATGACTTGAGGCAGATTGTTACACTGGTAAGAGATACAAACTGTCAGGAAATTACAAAAGGCAATTAGTAAATCACTATCTCTTTTGTAATCACTGATGAAATTTTCATTTTTTTATCCCCTACTGCTTATTCCCCCAAACAAGAACATCACCTTGAAAATGGATGCAATTAATTATATTAGCTCAAGCTTTTAAAACAGAAGCGTTTCTCAATTACATTCCTGGCAGTAATTCAGTAAGCTCGCACCACTGCAGTGTTGACTGACTGCTGTTGCAGTTATACCAGTATCTTGGAATAAAAAAAAATTTAATGTTCATTATGGGATTTTTAGTGCTAAGTACTTTGTGCGGTTAAATATTCTGAAGTAAAGCTGCAGCAAAAAGACTACAGAAAAGATAGTTTACTGTGCGATTACTGAAGCTCGAACCGTTTCACTTCTGCACCAAACTCTCCATTTACTTTTAGCTAATCAAAAATTAGCTTACATGCCTGAACTAATTACTGAAGATGTCTACCAAACCTACAGTTTTCACCTATGTACATGAACCTACTGTTTGTAAAAACATTATTATTTATGGTGATGTAAATAGCCAGAAAAAAATGTAGATTGAACTTTGGATCTCAAGTTGCAGGATGAGGTAATGGAAGAAAAAAAGCATTCAATTGCAAATTCTACAGCCCTATAAATCTTTCTCCAGCTGAATTATACCAGAGATGCACAAAAAGTCTCAGATTTGAGCCAAGCATGCCTGATGGACACAGATGCAAAAGGGAGGAGCTACATGCTTTAACTCAAAGAAGGAGCTGCTTACACAGCCAAGATATTTCCAGGAGTAACTGGAATGTAAACTCAATGAAAAGACCTAAAGTCCATGCCCTAAACCCACCTATTAACTATAGTCTGGGGTAGGCTCTAAGGTTAATAGGTTTTTACCATATTCTCTAAGTTAAAGCAGATGTATGGGAGTACACACGTAAAACACACAGCAGAGTATCCACGCTTGTAGAAAATTTGCTATATCCCATCAAATTCTGTACAGGTTATTCAGATATACATTCATGACCCCGATGCATGCTTCTCAGATTTCATTTCTGAACATAAATTAAGAAAGCTTTACATATATTTATCATCAAGTGAGATAATATTTATTGCCTTTACTTTTGGAATAATGAAAATGTATTCAGGAAAAGCAGGTAGGAGGATTAAGTCTGCTATCTGAAGAGAAAAAAAAGGAAAATTAAGCACAAGGAGACACAGAGTGACTAAAAAAACCCTAGTGCCAGTCATGCTCCTTTAATTAAAAGTAATAGGGAAGAATCCTTAGGCTGATTTTAATTCAAGCAAAGAGTTTATTTCAGATAGAAGTGTCAGTGGTTTCTCTTTGTCCACAAAAAGTGAGGACTGAGTGGAGTCCTCATGAAGGACTTGATGCAATGCTTTATTTTTAATATGGAAGGCATAAACTTTTTATTTCAGAGGAGGATGTTGGTGATTCATCTATTTCTTAAGTTTCTCTCAGACAGAAGGAAAAACAAGTCTAAAGAAATAGCTGATAGAATAAGAAAACCAAAATAATTCTCAGTATTACCTGTATTGGAAAGGCTCTCATAGAACAGTATCTAGATCCAAACAAGAATTTCTGAGCAGTTCACACATGTCAATACCAAGAGATGAATATTTTGATCTCTTTGCTTAGAGAAATGTCTAAGGGGGCTAAATGTAACCTATACACTTCAGGCACCTGATGTATCAGGTTTATCATTGGGCCAGCCCAGATGTGAAGCTGTACTTGCCAGGTCACAACAGGTGATGAGAAAGTCAGTTACCTGATTTAAACCACACATATGAAATTATAATATGTTTAAGATTACGCAACTTTGCAAGAATAGATGTGAAGACAGAAATCTGAAATGCAGGGAGTGAGATAGATTAAAGTTACCAACTTAACACATTCACAGACTCCCAACATGCGTAAGAACTTTTAATGTACTGTACATTATGACCCCCACCCAGTATTATCTTACAGGTTATTGGTTCTCATCCTGTGTCTTATTCAGCACAAGGCAGCAGTGAAGTCTCTCAAGCACTATAACACCGACTGTTACCTTGAATGGTCACGGACTCCTGCTGTACAGCTAAGAACACAGGATACAATCCTTGTAACTTAATCCCTGGTTAGTTTTATTTTCCCGAAGACAGGCACATCTCTGCCGAGCAGCCTGGACCACTACTGCCTGGAAGAAGATAAAAAATGTGAAGGGATAGGACAGGCTGCTTATTCCACAGATACTAGCTTACCTCGATGAGCTCATCAGCAAGATAAACTAAGATGGTAATCACCTCAAAGCTCCAAGTTTTTTGAAAATTATGTGTTATTATTGTACACGGCTAAATAACATGTCTGCCAACACAATGCACCTTAGTATACCTCTATAGATTTCATGGGAAGCCAGATCTCATTCTGGGGATGCCCAGTAGGGATGGAAACAGAGATGGCAACCTCCAGTTAATGGATGGTTTAGAGGGTCTGAGGCACTGCCTGCAGGAGAAAGGTGGCACACCTTCGTATAAAGGATAGACATGAAACTGTCTTAACACTCTGGCAAGCCCACACCACCTGGAAACTGCAGATTTAAGAATACCACAAACTCACCTCTGGGGAATATTAATTTAAGAGCCCCAAGGCTATAAATTATAGTGGATTTGGTTTTCAAGGGAGTTCATTACAGTCTAGTGGTAAATTTAGTATGACCACCAAAGCCCTGGAGATACTTCCTTATCTTATGTGCTAGAAGCTCAAGTATTTGGGGAGAAAAAGGCTTCCTCTTCAAATACAGGATTTGATCACACACTTTTACCTCTTCTAACAAATAAACAGCTTGAATAGAAGAGGCACCAGAGCATGCACGTCCTGTTTGCTGGCAGCTGGAGGGGAAGAGCTTTACAGGTCTGTCCCTCACTGAACTTGGGGCTGAGAGTTACAGAGAATCCCAAGGGGCCAGGCCAAAGAAGGAGGTAACAAAGGAGAAATGGACAACGACGCAAGCAAGAGCTGCAGCAGTAGAGAAATCTGAAATCTTCTTGGTTTGTTGCTGTGTAAAAGAAAGTAAGTATATTACTTATATATAAGTAGTATAAGGGACAAAGTAGTATAAGGGACAAAGTAGTATAAGGGACACAAATGTCATATGAGAAGAAAAGCTCAGAACATAAGGAAGTAAAAATGTAGCGAACAGGATTTTTTGGACTTGAAAGCTAGACTGAAGAAGAACAAGCCTTTATGGAAGGCAAATGGGACAGAGGGTGAAGAGTTTCAGTTCAGACATCACAGTGATGCCAGATGCTATATAAAAATCAAGCAAATACATACCAGTGAATGAAATTCAAAGGGGGACATACATATCAGATCCTATATTTAAACTTGAGTTTCTAGAGCTGTACACACACCAAGCTGCGAGGTCAGTTGGCACAGATGCTCTTAAACAAGCTTATAAAAATGTGTCTCCATTAAATTACCATGCTGCAGCAATTAGACACACTCCAGAAGACCATCCTATGCAATCTGTTCTAGATGAACAGCTAATGAGAACTAAGCTAAAACACTTTTTTCTGGTCATGATTCCTCCTTTGAATATTCCCATAACTGTACTACTAAACAACTTAAACCTATAAAACTGAAAAGGAGAAAGGCATTTAACTGCTATGGACAGATGGAGCCAGTAAAACTGGCCATGAGAACGCACAGCGATAGCCAGGGCACATCTTTCTCAGTCACCCTAGACTGCATCAAATTTAGCAAGAAGTTAATTTAGCTTACAGCTTGGTGGAGGTTTTTTTTGTTGTTGTTGCTGGGGTTTTTTTTCAATACCTTGATTATATCCTAGTTAGGCTGGAGGTGAGGGAGAAGGTGATTTGGGTTTTATTGCCAAGATTCTTGACAGCTTGATCTATACTACCATAACTGGAGCAGATTATAAAATGACGCTGATACTGTGAGAAAATGGAAATAGAAAAAAGTCTCATACACATGGAAAATGAGAGGGATTGAGTGAAAGCGCATATATATTTTCATTCAGTATCTGAATGGCGAGTAGCTAAGCCTGAGTTTATGGGGCAGACTGACTCATAAGAAGGTGTCACTAACAATTATCCTGCAAAAATGTCACACTGCCTGAAGTGCCTAATGGCCCTACTAACTTGGGCGTTAAAGATGTATGGTATAAAAGTAAATTTAAAAACGGAAGCACTGCATTAGCTTTCAGTACATAAGACATTTGTTGTAAAGCATCTTAAAATTAATCAGAGAAACAGCTTGGCTACTTCATGGGTTTGAAGATGGCAGGGACTTACTGCCTCTGAGGTAGTTCTTTCAGCCTGTTTCCACGCACAGCTCATGCACAGCAGAAGGATGGATAAAACACCCACTGAGATCCTGGCCTTCCTCAGCCAACACCCACGCAAGGCAATAGACGGTATATTCAAAGATCAAAGGGACATGGTCAGACCTTTAGTGTTAAGCGTAACCTTGTTTTAGAAGAACTAAATGCACCAAGGAGGCTCTTGGACACCTCAGCTGTTCCAGGTTTCCTATTCTGCTTTCCTTAGAATAGCCTTCTAATCAACACTGACATTTCCTACATATTACCCTCATGCTTGCACTGTACATAAATCCAAAGTAGAATACCAGAAGAAAAAAACATTTCCCCAATTAGAAATGTAAGCCCTTTCTATAGAGACAGTGAAGCACCTTTGTCCTGTTTGCCCGAGGTCTACCCAAAGCAAGAATTGGAAGTAGTGCAAATAAGGGCT
This sequence comes from Scolopax mira, assembly GCA_004320125.1. NCBI lineage: Eukaryota > Metazoa > Chordata > Aves > Charadriiformes > Scolopacidae > Scolopax > Scolopax mira. Next base: position 59,110 of record BJBW01008329.1, read on the forward strand.
TGACACCTCTCTGTATTTATATACAATCTACTAATAAAAAGCCAAGCATTTCTCAAGGTAAATGAGGGCCCAAAAGGGTTTGTGTTACAGCCCAAAATGTGAATTTCCTATGAATACCCTGTGACTTGGCTGGTGCCATTTTTACTGCAGCTGTTCATTCAATTGAGAGTTCACATCATGAAACATGACAGCGAGAAAAAGAGCCGATGAGAATTCAGTGGATACAGCTTTTCATTTGAAAAGATCCTCAAGCACATACAATTGCATTATTTTCCTTAATTTTCAACTCATATTCAATTCATAAACCTAATTGCATTTATTTTTCTAGTCAATACAGAAAACAAGCGATAATTTCTAATATTACAACTTTCATCTCAGAGCAACACAACTGCAATGGTTTCCACTGCCTTCTAAGAGGTGAATGATACAGAGGAGGTTGGACTACCCCTGCAGGAGATGCATACATTATATTTCCCCTTTACAGTATCTGAATATTGTTGCTATCAACTTCCTTTTGTACGTGTATAAATGACTTTCAGGAAAAAAAGACTTATTTAAAGCCAGTGTTTTTCACACGCCAAACTACATGCACTAAATACCTAATGCTGGGAATAGCAAATAATAATATTTCCTAAGCATAAAAAACCAAACTCTTCTTTTCCCCTGACAAATTCCCAATAGCAACAATTCTCAGTGGAGAATTTAATGCCTCAGTGGAATCAGTGAACACAAGTTGTTCTTACCATTTCACCCAAACAAACTGTATCCTGTTAACTAAATCACAAAATCATCATGGTTGGAAAGGACCTCTGAGATCACCAAGTTCAACCATACACACACAAAAAAACCACACCGCTACAATCTCGGGCACTAGAGCATGCCCTAAAGTGCCACGTCTACACGTTAAATACCTCCAGGGATGGTGACTCTACCACCTCCCTGTGCAGGCTGTTCCAGTGCCTCACCAATCTTTCAGTAAAGTAATTCTAATCTAAAGTAAAGTAATATCTAATCTAATCCTCCCCTGCTGCAACTTTAGACCATTTCCTCTGGTCCTGTCATTAATCCTTTGGGAGAAGAGGCCAACCCCCACCTCTCTACAATCTCCTTTCAAGTAGTTGTAGAGGGCAATGAGGTCTCCCCNNAACTAAACATGCCCAGTTCCCTCAGCCTCTCCTCATGTGACTTGTTCTTTAGACCCCTCACCAGCTTGGTGGCTCTCCTCTGGACACGCATTTCAATGTCCTTCCTGTACTGAGGGACCCAGAACTGAACACAGCACTTGAAGTGAGTCCTCACTAGTGCCAAGTACAGAGGCACGATGACTTCCCTACTCCTGCTGGTCATGCTATTACTGATACAAGCCAGGATGCTATTGGCCTTCTTGGACACCTGGGCACACTGCTGGCTCATGTTAAGCTGGCTGTCCACCAACACTCCCAGATCTTTTCGTGCTGGGCAGCTCCAGCCACTCTTCCCCGAGCCTGTAGCATTGTTTGGGGTTGTTGTGACCAAAATGCAGGACGTGGCACTTGGCCTTATCGAACCTCATCCCATTGGCTTTGACCCATCAATACAACCTGTCCAGGTCCCTCCATAGAGCCTTCCTACCCTCAGGCAGATCAACACTCCCACCTAGTTTGGTGTTGTCTGCAAACTTAATATCTTAAGTAAGACTGGCCCCAAAACTGAGCCCTGAGGGACACCACAAATAGTGAAGTATTTGATAATTTAGACCATGTACACTGCTCATTATGAATTTCCCGTTCTGTTGATTTTTAAGTTGGTAGAAAGACTTCTATTTATATGCTGAATCAGATAAAGAAACAGCATTAGTTAAATAATTCAAAACACTAGAATCTTAGATACTGTACAACAGCTTTGTACTCAGATGCTAAGAGTCTGTTAAGTGGTGCAACGGTTTTGTGATAGAAGTTAAAAAAAAGAAAAAAGGAAGAAAGAAGAAAGACAAGAGTTCACTGGGAAAAACAAGACAAATGAGAAAAGAAGTAGCGCATTATCCAGACAATCCACCACGGAAGAATCTCCATAAGAGATTCCACTGAATTTAAGGGACTTCAGGAGAATTTCACTGTCTATGTAAAGCAACTGCAAAAAGCTGAAAATTCATACAGACCAACTTAGCGAAGCTTTGCTATTAAAGCACGAGGGACTGAGCAACAGCCCTAACTACGCTTTTTGCCTTTGCTGTACTCTGACCAGCCTCTACTCTGAATGCTTATTTAATGCTTCCGTTGCTTTCTTGGATCAATTCTGAAGAGTAATTTTGCCTACTATTTCCTCAGTATTTCCTTTTGTAAAACCTTATCTGTCAGCATTTGTCTGTTCATTCCTACTTTCTTCCTTTTTTCAAACCTGGTCTGGCTTGACTTTGGCCATTTGTCCCATGCAGATTTTTCAGATCATTCTGCTCTTGGAACTTCTTTCTCTATCTCTAGGATGCTAACCAACACTCCAAGATAAAGCAGAAATATTCAATGGAGAGGAGGTTGTGTGACAAATACCTTAAGCCTATACATGCAATATTCCCTAATCCTGTCAATTCCTTCAATATTGCTAGAATCTACCTATTCCTTCTAAAACATTTCTTTCTTTCTTACTTTAGCCACCACTTTTCCTCTCTTCTTTAATATCTGCTAGTCTCACATTTATTATTTGTCAGTATCCCATCTTTGCCAGAAAGACCCTACCCATTCCTCATTCTACTATGCACCTTGTTTACTCCTGTTCTTCCTTAGGCACACTTTTCTTGCTCTGAATTTTCTAATATGAACGATCAGGTATTAAATTATCAAGCTGACCCCTTACTATAAAAAGAATTTCTACAGAAATAAGTATTTAAAACAAAAGATCTTAGTCAAAGCTTATTTTGCATTCTAGCCTTATTTCAATACAACCATATTTATTTCAACAGAATTTAAACTAGATTTCACCTATTGCAAAAAAACTCTCTTCTTTCTATCCCTCAAGTCTAGAAGCTTTACAAGTTTTTGAGAAATGTTTTTCCATTGATGTGGCTATACAAATCCCTAACTTGGCTCTGAAACAAAAAGTAGTTTTAACACACTTGGCATCTGGACAGCATGTCTTAATAGAGCTCAAAATAATAGATTAGAAAATATGCAGACTGTGTGCTAAGATGCCAAAAGGCATCAGTTCCTGCAAGGGCCAACAGGTGCTGAGAAAAATTAATATGCTTCGGTACTGAAACCATGGAGGAAAACCACATACAACTATGAATGACTTTCCTGTCCTTCCTCCTAGTGTGATGCTGAATGATATGGCACTGCTTTTAAAGTGTCATGGTCTCCCTAATGGTGATAATAGAAAGGTCCCGACATTCACAAACAGCTCTGTTTCTGACAGACATTCACAAAAGAGGATCAGAAATAGACTGACAACAGTTCAAATGTACTATTTTATAACACATGAAGGTGCAGTAACTACATATGTTCCCTACAGACAGCAATCCTTTCAGGGTCATTAAAAGACTTTCCTAGAAGTCATTCTTTCAGATTCCTTTGATAACATTTCTTTATCCCATGCATTTTCAGAGAAGGTTACGCATCCTTGTGTCTAAGCTTGACTTCAGTATCAAAGCATCATCTACATCTAAGTGGAAGAATGCTTCTGCTAACGTCTCTCAGTGGCACATAAGGAGAAATTCTATCTCACATTTTACAATACGAATGACAAAGTATTAAAAACTGAAATGTAATTTCCCTTCATCAGAAGGCCTCTAGAGGAGTAGATGTTCTTAATTAAATCAACTCCTCTTGCATCTTACATCATGAAATAGCTAGCTAACTACTTAACTTTTAAGTGTGATATTCTTAATTTACACGTCTGCAATTCCACACATACTTCAGTGAAATCATCCATCACTATTTTTATTTCCTCCAAAATGAGATGCTTAATTGCAAAAGAAAGGTCCTACTTGATGTTAGAAAACAGAAACACAAGACATAAAGTAAGAATAACTCTTAAGTCTAATTCCTTTAAGTTGTTACCTTTCTGAAATCAATCCTGTGCAAAAGAAGCAATTGCTCATGGTCTCCATTGCTGACTTTCCCTGCCTGAAGGAGCAAAATTGCATATTAATGCAGGTCTGATTTAGTTACTGACAACCCAGACTCCGAATGAGATAGTCAAAAAATATGGGTGACAACATTCTTCAGACGGACAGCTAAATCTTAATGCTGAGCTTTGAGCAGGCATTGCAATCAGTTCTAGTAATGGCTTTTGGGGGCTTTACTGGATAGAGTAAGACAGAGCAATTAAAGATAGAGCAATTAAAGTCTATAGTACAGAAAAAGTTCCCTCTAGTTGCTTGCAAGGCTACATTCCTAACAAAGCTGTATTCATACATAGGCAAAAGTAATACACCTGCCCAATAGTCTCAACGTTCTCATGCCACTCACTAAAATAAACCAAAGAAACTAAGCAATCAACACCCAAAACTCAGGTTTGTGTAAAATAGGGATGAAGTTCTGGAAACGGGGAGGAACTATTTAGAACTGCAGCTATAAGAAAGAACCCCAATGAAGCTGCATAATGAACAGCAAAATAAAAATGCACTGGGGAAAGTTTCCAGAGATCCCTTTCTGCTTAGACCTTAAAAGCTAAGAAATTATTTTGTGTTCATTACTTATCCCCAAACTAATGTATTTACTTGTATGGAAGTGAAAGAGTGGGGAGAAGCATATTTGAGTCATTCTTAGTAATTTCCTGCAAAAAAAAATATTTTTTGAGAAAAATTATATATAGGCAACTGAGCCAAATTTCTTTCTCCCTCGCAGACAAAATTGGATCATGATTCATCATATACACAGTCAAAATTTAATTTACTCCTTTAACAAGTTTGTTTGTGTATTTTCTTGTAAGCAACAATTAATATATTCAGACACAGGAAAACGTTAATTTTATTGCACTGCCTTTCAAGCTTACAAACGTCAAGTCTAATTCCTGTTGGTATTCATAATAGTCTGAAGGAAAAAAAGACAAATACCTGACCTATGCACAGAGATTCTCCTCAGAAATTAACACTAACTTTAAATCAGTAATCTCCTGAAGGATCCTACCCGTCTTCGGTTATCACCTTCCTCAAGGAAAGCTGGTTCATAATTATTCATTCATGCTCTAAACTCCATAGCATCACTCAACAAAAAGGGGAAGGTGACATAGGAATGCATTTGGCCTCTTAGACTAACATGAAACTTCACTCAGTTCACTGGAGTCCAAGAAGAATTTAACAATCTGTTATTCAAATATACATTCTGTCTATGATGTTCACCCACTAAGCAAGCGGTTCATGAAGCAACACTAATGATGGTAACCCTTCTTTTCTTACAGTGAGATGCTCAGAGAGCCCTCCAATTACTGGAATAAAAGGACACACCCAACTACACATGGGAGGAGTATACATCCCCTATCTCTGATGCAAGAGAAAAGAAAAATTCTGCTACAAATCTTCAATGAGGTGGAGGAGTGCTTTCCAGGGAAGTGATGAGTTGCACGCACTACAAAGCTCCTGAGCTGCATTCGCTTCACTGGGCCAGGCAATACAGACTGACATAAGAAAGCCAACCAGTGCCAACACATACCAACCAGTACCTCAAAGGGTCCACCATTAAGAGGATTCAGCATGGACTCTTCCTCCAAGTCCATTGAGGGAAGATTATAGAGCAACTATATCTCTGAATACCTGGGAGTGCTGCATCTCGTGTAGTTACCAGCCATTTGGTACTACCCTGCCACAGGCTTCTGAAGCATCATAAAAGAGTGTGAGTTCTTTAGCTCAACTGTAAACAGAGTAACCACAAAGAACTTCTGGTGCAATACTTGTCAGCTACTTGATAAGCTTTACAGAAATACACACACAAAATCCATAAAACTATGTAACAGTGGCATTTTCCACAACTATTGTGCATCTTCCAAACCATGTGTTAGACATCACGAGCAAGTTGGGCTCTTTGAAAAAAAAAAAAATTACATATTTCTACTACAGAAACATCTTTGGTCGATAACAAGTCCTGCTTCTCTTTGCAGAAAATGTGTAGATTCTGTGAAATAACCAAACCAAGTGAGGCAATTTGCACCTGCTACGTAAGATACAAGTGGTGTAACTCCAATTTTATATATCTAACTAAATATTATAATTTGTTCCAAATGTTTTGCTCATCCCTAAATTTACAGTATCTAAACTTCTGTTTCCTAAGCAAAAAGGAAGGGACTTCTGCTTAGAATGCAATTTAGCAAGAAACAGCAGTGATACAGAGCGTGTCTATAGATCTATGTATATGTTCACAAACATATACAGTGTTTAAGTAGCACTTACACCAAATGCCAACTTACATAGAGGAAGGAAAGTGAGCATCAGGCAGATGGGGCCAGATCTTCAGCCTCTGGGTGCTGATGGCTTCTCTGCTAATTTGGAAGAGGCAAACTTCAGAAAAGCAAACTTTACATTAACACCAAGGAATTCTGCCATAGAAAAGCATGTGGCATGATGTCTTTGTATTCATTGTAGAATCATATTTAATACAATTAAAGTATTTACTGCAGTCTAGTCAGCCCTGGTTAAGTGTCGATTTGAGTTAATTAGCAAATGATGGTGAAATAGTCTGAACATGCAAGTGTTAAATGCTTTCATTATTTAATATTATTCTTGCAACTGCTGCAAGAGCAGGCAGATCAAGAGTCCTTGGAATGCTGTGATGTTCTAAAATGGAAAATAAGGCCAGAATTTCTCTCTGGCCAGTTTAAGCACAACACACCTCCTACCAACCAAATATCTGCCTCAAAACCACCAAAAAGTTCAAGCCCTACTTTACCCCCAGGCAAATAACTTCTATGATCCAACACAAAGGGACATGTCCATTTTAGAACATCTAATACCAGCCCATAAAGACCAAATATTTACAGAAAAGGGGGAATTAAAACTGCAAGATGGAAACAGAGAGGGGCAGGAGAAATCTTCTTCTACTTAGGACTTGTATAACAGAAAAAAAGTCTTGTGCCTCTCCAGCACTGTCATGCAGAATATTCAATTCCTGCTTGATAATAAAGTTTTAGGCAAATACCTGAAAAAGATAAGAAAAGCAATGACTGAAGGCATAGGGTAGAGGGAAGGAAATGAGACATTGAATTAAGACAGGTTAAAAGGATAGCCGTGTTTAGTCCTGCAAAACAAAGACCTAACTGCATGCAACTATATAAACCAGGTTATCAAAGAGCAACCACTGATTATTATCCCTATTCAAAGATGGAACAAAAAAATGATGAAACCATAAAAAGGAAAACGAAGGACTGAGAATCTTTATAACTCTGAGTGGAACAAGCAGCCCAAAGGCTGCAGAATATCTATCACTGAGGGTATTCAGGCTTAAGTAAACACTCATCTGTTAAACAATATTTTGTTATAATCACTCCTGTTATTATGCAAAGAGGTGGAATGAGAGTCACACCAAAGTCTGGGGATTGGATACCTACAATTCATTTCTTTCCCATTTTTGAAACATTTATTCACAACAAAAAACATCTGTTTCTTAATTACCCAATTAACACTGTTTCCAGCCCTAAGGAATTAATCATGGAATTCATGAAAAACAGTTTATTTGCTAGCAATGGAGCAAAACAAATTGCCTAGAAACTTCTACACTGCTAACAAAGCAGTTTAATTGCCCCCTCCACCTCCACCCTTCTTTTTTTGGGCATGTTAATTTGAAAAATAAAGACTAGAAAGTCGTCCCTGGGTAGAGACCTTTGCAGCAGTGTGTCAGCAGAGAATTAAGCAGCTCTATAAGCTCAGGCTCTCATTCATGGTACTGACCTCCTTTGAAGAGCACTCTGAGATCTAACGATGAAAAGTATTGTAAAAAAGTGTGAGATATTATCATTAGTATCCAGGAGGACGGAATTCTGTGGCTTGGTTGAATTCAAAGAGACCTGCTGGAACTTATGAAAGCCAATACATTTTGCAGAAGAAAATAGCTCTGACAGACATGTTAAGGTAGGCAGGCTGGCCAGGATGGGGGCAGGCCATGCCTCCCAGCAGGCTGCGCTGCAGACTTGCTCAGCATCACTCAACCAACCTAATGCCTGCCCTCTTTTTCTTTTCCCCATTGCCACAGCAAAGTATTTTAATCTATTTATAGCCAAAAAAACAAGATAGTGTCTAAAATATCACCCTGATATAGAAGATTTGCATTATTGCTTGCGTTCTCAGAACCCTCTGCGTACTGGCACTCCTGGCGCTACTCTTGGTGCTAAGGAGCTACAGCTGGCCACCAGAAGATGCTTATTCCACGAATACCTGTGTGTTACCACCTTTTATACCCTGCAGCTCAGTGTTTACACCCTGCCTCTTTTAGCTGCCGTGGAGAAACAACATGGAATGGAAAGTCAATCAGCATCACCAAACATTCTAGTGCTCTGGTTTTAAGGATAGCCTTGCTTGTAGGAGTGAAATGAGCTGTTCACCAGTTTATTTGCCTGGCTTTTCCACTAGATGAATTTTAAGTAAACAACTATTCTCATGAAACAGAATTTCAATGAGTAACCAATACAAACAACATGCACTACGACTCTATGTGGCAATACAGCTCTCAATTCAATGTCTCTGCTGGCTTGGGCCAGTCTAATTGACCACTGCAATTTACTTCAAGGTTAGCATTATTTGGACAGCTCTTGAAAACATGTTTTTGTTACTAGAGCCTCCTGTACACATTTGCTGTGGTCGATCTTTTTCTACCTACTGATTTTGCCTATTGTTCTGTGTGAATAGTCCTAAGACATCAGTTAGTAACATGAGGAACCGAGTCATTTCCCCTTACACTCCTTAAAATCTCTCTGGATAACATTTCTTCACCAGTACATTCCAAGCTGATGGCTGCTTTAACTTTCCATCTTTCTACAATAAAGCTTTCTGCCTTTCTTATTTATGTCTAACCCTTTATTAAATTTCCAGCTGCTCTAACATTTTTATATATTTATTTATTAGTGATACTGGATATCATGAAAAGATATACTAAGGGAAAGAACACACACCTCTCTATTTAGTTTGAGAAAAGACAATTCTGAAACCCTTATTAAAAATTGCATTGGAATTTTTGTCATTAGCTTTATGTTTGTTTGGGGTTTATTTATTTGTTTTACCATGCCATTCCAGACTGCTGTTTATCTATCAGTTCCCCGTGGCTCCAGGGTACTTCAGATGACAATACACCTCCATATGGAGGCCAGGAAGATATTGACAAAGCATTGAACTCATCCAGTCCAAGCCATGTAAGCCCTCTCATTTATGCCTCGCTTTCCAAATTGCATCAAAACCGTGTATGTCCCCAATTCTTTCAGATTGCTCTGGGATCAGTTAAATCAAAGATCTGTCACGTCCCTCTCTAGCTAGGTCTCTCCCAGGGACCGGGAACAGGACACAAACAGAGTAGAAGCAGAGGAACCATAGAGATAAAATTGTCATTACCAAAAAAAAACCCCAACCAAACAACATCCAGGACAATGAAATACATTCTCACAGACAAGATCAAAAAACTGCAACTTTCACAATTAACTGCTTTGGGGATGCCATTGCCAAATCAAGTGCTACTAGGTGGTACGCATTTTGAAAGATCCCATTCCTACAAAATTCCTATCTAAGCTGTAATAATAATAAAAAAAAAAAACCAACCAAACACCAAACAAACAACTTAAACAACCTTTGGTGACAGAGAAACCACAGCTAGGCTGGTATCTTGTGTGCTTGTTTTCTACTGACAAGGAGCACACAGGGATGAAGATGGGCTATAAATGGCTATGGCAGGGAGTTATTGTTCTATCAGCTCTACATGGAATCCTTAACAGGCAGACAGCAATTACAAGCCTCTTCCTCCAGTAATTACAGGCCTAAGAATATCTCTTGAACAACATGATAGTCTAATTCTGCCACATAGTTCATGCTTCCCAGGTGCAATCCACTAACCAGAACAAATAGTTCTTTTTTAGACATCAATGTTGATTTGCAACAAGACACAAAACTACTAGAAATTAACATTACTATGAGCTCTTCTGAGAATGTTCCAAGTATCACACAGAAAACTACACTATCATTGGATGTTCAAACATGTGTTAACAAATTAGGTATTCTGCTAATTCATTCTGCTAGAAATGTTTTTCTTGCATATGAAAATTTCCCCAGATGAAATCACAGCCAAAGCAAGCACTACAGATAACTCTTCAGGAATTTTCTTGTCTTTCTTAAAATGAGAACTAAAAGCAGTCAGTTATTAGTCAAATAGTAATTTGAAGGCCCAATATTCCCAGACATTACAAAACTTTACTTTTTCTGGACTCTCAGACACGCATCTCCTGTGATAAGGCAGCTCTCCGATTCTGAAACATGCCAAAAGCTGGCCAAACCTTGGAATGTCATACTGAAATATTTTCTCTCTATTAAATGCAGCAATAAAATAGGAATAAGGTGCATAAGAGGATTCAGCAAGGATATCAAATGGTAAATGTTGTAAAAATCCATCTCACGCTTATTAATTCCGTTGCCAGATGACATTTGTTTTTAAAATAATCTTTTTACCACTTTTTATTTTGAATAAAATCTAAAATCCTACCCCATTGTTGTGGGTCCCCAGACCCAATATACATTCATATAGAACTAACAGTTTATTTTTCTCAAAGAATCATACCCTTCCTAGTTGCTGAGGCTTCTTACTCACCAGTTGGGACAGCAGGATCCATTGTTGGCTTTTCCCAGGTATTGATCTGCTCCCAGGTAAATCCATTGGTTCCCAAGGTCACGCTATAACCACAATTACTGTAATGCTCATCAAATGAACAGCCACCTAAAAACAAGAAAAAATGAGTAAATTCCTGTATTAAATCTTTAGATCTCTTCATGGCATTTAATATTTTGCACACAAATACACAGGTAAAAAGAAAAAACGGAAAAATAAAATAAATTTCCTGCATATTAGATGTCAGGCAGGAGATAAGGCAGCTCTTGATTCTGAAAATATTTCTCTGAAAATATTAACTTTTTGCCTTTTGTATTTTTTGGAAGCCTTTGGTTTTTTTTACTCCATCCTACCATCTATTAGATCAATTCCCTTTATTTCAACCTATTGTCTTTATATTTTCAAGGACAAAAGCACATACAGGAATACTTGTATTTGTGTCCCAGTAACTTATGTTTAATACATAAACCTGCAAGTCAGGTATTTTTTTATTAAAAAAAAAAAAGCCAGGGAGGGATGGGGAAGAAGGAACACAAACACTACACAAGCACAACATCCATGTTCCCACAGTGAATCCTCACTTTTTGGTTTCAAGCCTTAAATTACACAAGGTTGGGTTACAGGTACTGAACTGCAACCTTCCTTTTCCTTTTAACCATCTCTTACACCTAACAATACAAAGCTCTGTGCGGTACGTGACCAAGTCCTGTGAGTCAGGACTTTTGAGTACAACCCTATAGCTTCTTGAAAACAAGAGAAAAAGCAAGAAGAGTATAGCAACTAGCATTCACACCTTCCAGACTGTTGTCTAAGTGGTGGTTCCTCCTGCAATTCCTGAAATACGTGGAAGTAGTTAACTGTCATAAATAACCTGGCAGCTGCCTGAACACTTGTGAATCAAGGGAAAACCATAAACAGTGGGATGAAAATGCCAACGCAGATTTTTGAAATCACACAGACAAATCAAGCTAGTTTATTCCCTGGTAGGACATTCCCACATTAGTGTTGCTTACATTACCTCAGGCACATTCCTCTTCACAGCCACCCAACTTTGCCTGCCAAACATATTTCAGTAGTGGATCCATTAGATCAGGCAGCCTGGACCTTTCAGTTAGATCTTAATCCTGTCAACAGTGCCTCTGGAGCACTTTGGTTTTCTTTCTTAGGGAAACAAGGATAATTTTTCTCTGCAGATACTCGTCATCCAAGGTCAAGTGGACACATCTAATGCTTCAGAGTGGCCAGGACTGAGCAATGCTCAAGGCAACACTGACTTACTCTGCCAGCCGAACTGACAATTGCTCTTGACACTAATCAGAGTTATACATACAGAGATGTTCCTGACTCTCTAACTCCTTCCCAGAGGCTGCATTCCCTACACACACACAATAAATAGCCGGTACGTGAGTGATCTGCAGTTCCTTTGCAATAAGGATGACCCAACAATGGGGACACTGAAGCCCTTCTTTAGTTTTCACCTATATTTTCTACTCTTCAGCTTCCAAGAAAGCCCAAACTTGTCTCAGCTCCTGCAAAACTCCTCACGAACGACAAACACAAATATATACCATATCATTACTATGTATTAAATCCTTATTCTGTTAAGGGACTTTACATGCACTCCAACTGGTTTTCTAAGTTGTACTACAAGATTTCATGCTATTTCTGTTTAAGTATATACTAGAAGAATTTGTTGAGTAGAATATCTGAATAGATGAAATATCTAAAATACTCTCTTTCTAAAGAAAGGTTTAATCTTTAACCTAAAAAATAACAATTTAATTTGATATATTGTGCATTTTCATTATAAATAAGATCTGATTATAGCAGTTTTCAGAACCCTTATAAGCTCTCCTGTTTTGGTAGTCACTGCAAATATTTCTGAAGTGTCATTATTTTACAATATTTTAATAATTCTTGCTTTAAATTTACTGTATTTGTGAAGCTTTCCCAGCTATCAAAATGAGCAGGATTAGACTTAGACTAAGTCTAAGCAATTTAATTTAAGCAAAAGAGTTCAAGCCTAAAATATTAAACATGCTCATTAAAATGTCTAAGGGAAAATAAAGGTTGTCTGATTGTGTGGAAGTAAGCAATGCAACTGAAAGTCCCCTTTTTCACGGCGACTGGATATGAGAGATTATATCAAATACTTTGTTCTCAGCCTGCAAGCAGGGCATTCTAATTTTGATAGATTCACTTTAATAGCACAACTTCAGACACACAGCATTTCCACACAGCCTCTGCTCAGCATAGTGCAGCGCACAATAACTGTGCTGTCTCGCAGCTATTACTTTGAAGGGATTGTAAACAAATTCTCTGATTGTGCCAGACAATTGTACCAGGCCTTGTGTACATGGAGAAAATTGCATAGGTGCTGCTATAAAGTCCCAGAAGCAAAACAAGCGATATAAGCAAAACATGGGGAGCAGTCTTTGTTTAACAGGGAACGTAATTGTCGGTATCTTGGTGTAATCAGCTCAATAGCTTATTTTATACGTGCTGAGGTATGTAAAGTCAGAGAAGGAGCTGAAAAGGGAATACAGTGAGAACTTCTAGAAATTAACTATGAGTTTCCACATACGAAACACCACCTGAGGAAGCTTTAAAGTGCCTCGTCTGAAGGTCGAAGATAACCTTGTAGTACAATTAGATAAGAAAGGAAAGGATAAACTGTGGAGACCCTTAAAAGTAGCAGCAAGACATCTAGATTTTAAAGAAAGAAAAAGTGGAGAAACTTCCAAATGCAAAGCGACAGGGCAATAAGACAGAGGGATTAATTTACTAGGAAAAAAAACAGCATTGGAATTTGGAGAGGTGAATTTGCAGGAAATGAGGACAAGAAGAAACTGGACTCAATTTGAAGGCCTCAGACACACCAGTTGGCTGCCTGGATCTTGGGTACCAAGAGGAAGGGAGTCTCCATTCACTTCTTGCTATAGCGTGTCAAGAGAGCAGAATTAAAAGTGAGGTAAAGATGCAGATGGGACCCACAGCCATATTAACTTGTGAGCTAAGGAGTCAGCAGCTCCGCTGTTCATACTATTAGACTACGCTTTGCATTACAGAACAGGAAAGAAATTTCGAAAAGTGGAAGGAAAGAATCACAACATCCAGAATATCTCAGATTTTGGTGTTACTCTAATAGTCACAGTGGTTTCATCTACCAATGGTGATCTCAGACCTATCTTCATAGAATTGCCTAGGTTGGGAGGAGCCTTTAAGACCATCTAGTCCAACCATCAACCTAATTCTGATAAAAATCAACACTGAACCATGTCACTAAGCACTATGTCAAGCCTTCTTTTAAATACCTCTAGGGATGGTGCCTCAACCACTTCCCTGGGCAGACCATTCCAAGACTTAATAACGCTTCAGTGTACTCCTATACCAATGGAGATAGGGCTGCAGCTACTTCAAGGAACACCCTTACCATCCTCAAGAAGTTGGTAAGCTTACAGTAAACTTTTACTGTCCCAAGATGACTCAATACCTCAAAGGGACAATGTGGGGAAGGGCATCCCTATCCAAACAGCCACCGAGGAGCTCACACCTGCACAGAGGTGTTTTCCTGACACTACAAAATTTAACATGCACTTATTTGGTCATCCCAATGAACATGTAACCCTAGGGATTAGGTGGAATCTTTTGTGTATAAATAATGGGCGATTTGTGGATACCCACCTAGCACCCAATATTGAACGAAGCAGTATCTCCTCTCTAATTATGTCCATTTTCTAGAGCTTCTGTTTCAGGTGACAAACCCAGCAGGTTCTATCCATCCTTGGGACCTACAGCCTCACTGAGACCTGTGCACCAGAGCAGGGGACCCAGAAATCCATGATTGTAAGGGGCCCTGCTGACTATAGCACACCCCACATGCACCAGTCCCTGCTTGAGGCAAGTAAACTAGGATGAGGAGGACAAGGTTGACCAAAGTGTGGTGTAATACCTTTCCTGCAGAACATTCTTGACCTAGGAGATTAATCTCCACTAATGAATTTCAGTTTAAACTAAAAATGTATTAATAGCTTTCAGGTGTCTACTACAGTAAGGACAGTGACTCCAACATAGGCCAATAGGCTAAAACTAGCAAGTTTATTATTTTCACTGATACCAGCATACGCTTAATATTCAGTATTTCCTAAGACAACCTCCCTGTGAGGATACCCAAATGTGAGCTACATCTAAATATGCTGGAACATAAAGAGGAGGGGGAAGGTTAGATCCATCCTAATTAAAAAATCATCCATCACTGAAACATAACTGCTTGGCAGCAAAAGAGGACTATTCATTAATGTAGAAAACATAATCCTCAAATTGAAAGAAAAATATACCACTCAGTGTATTTAGATACCAAGTTTACAAATAATAATTTTAGCCACAGCATCACAAAGCTGTTTGAAGAAAATGAAAACATTTACACATTCACCAACACGGGGTACCACGTCTTCACAAATTGCTAAGAACAACAAGATTTTTTAGGAAGCAAAATGGGATCCAGGAGTCTTTCCCCCGTTTGTCTGAAAATTAAAGACAGAAAAACACAATTGCTAAGTGGGGCAAAAGAAAAGGAAATGGAGGTGACTTTGATTTGTTAGATAACGCATGTGATGCTGACCCCTTTTCACAAAACGAAACCCAAACAAGGAGGAAGCTTTTCCCTTCCTGAAAAGGGTCATGTTGAAGCAAATAACAGCTCATGCAGGAAGGATAAAATATTCCTTGTTTTACACTGCAGGCTTGTAACAATGCCACTGCTCATCTGAGTGAGGCTAATTAATCTTGAGCAGACCTATCATCAGTTACCAAGACTTGCCCCTGGATTAAATGTAAACCAGCCTTGCATAAATTGAATGCCTCCTTTGAATACATAATTGAATTTGTAGAAGTGTGCGCCAGGGGGGTGTTTAAATAAGTGCACAAATATGATAAAAAGAACTTCACGCCATTATATCTAATTCAGTAAGCAAAAATAATGTCAAGGCGTGTTCCAATTAGTGTTTGATTTATTTATTTTAACAAATCTAATTAGCAGAATGTTTTATAAAGTCATCCAATGTCAAATTCTCATGGACTCACCAGATTAAAAGAAAAAAAAATATATACTTCTAAAAAGGGATAAAGAAACATACTGATGTGAGAAACCTCATCAGTTATCCCATGTTTCTAAATACACTCAGAAAACAGCACAGCATCAGACATAATTTGCTCAAGCATTTATGGCATTTCCAAGGCGGGGAGGGGTATCAACAGCAGAAACAGCAGTATCAATTTTCCCACTCCAGGTCTTTCTCCCAGGGCATAAATAGTTAGCTTTCTTGCTTAATAACTAAAAAGAAACAAAAAAACCCAAGCAAGTTTGGAGCATCCCTTTGAAACACTCCTGAAAGCTGAAATTTAGTCCATTAATTTAGACCTTCTCAGTCTCACAAAATAGGAGACAAATAGAGGAAGAAACAAATGCTATTATGACAAGGCAGTATTTATGAACTATAAAACTCTGGAAATTAACACACTACTGTTTGTGATCATTCCTTCCCATCTCTTCCAACGACATTCTTGTTTACAAGAGCTATAAGAGATGCATTTGGCTCCTCAGGATAACTTCTATTATGGTATTTATTGTATAAAAATCCATGTATAGCTTATTTTTCAGACTGTAGACTTCACATCCTTGAGAAATCTTATTTCATATTCTTATGGAAGTGGGAGGGAGATGGGGAGAATAAAAACATGACTGTTAAGCTTGTGCTCAGTTGCTTTGTTTAAGATGGGGATATTGGGGAATCAAGGGATATTGAGGTTTCCTCCCACAGGAAGAGTAGTTAATCATTTGTGTGCTTTCTGCTTCTTCCAGAAAGGCTAAGACAGAAGACATCAGAAACATGCATAACAAGCAACCCAAAATACTAAGCTGAACAAGAGAGCAGATCCAAATTGTGCAGAGTAGACCTATTTCTAAGAAGCACTGTCCAACAGCCTCGTCTCTCTGGAGGTGGACATGACACCAAAGAGAAGGACAAGTGAGGAGGGATTAGAGGAGGGCACTTGTCACTTGAGATGTCATTAGTTTCAATCATAACTACCCAAAAGCACTGTGTTTTGTAGAGGCTTAAGTATCTGCACAGCACTGCAAGTTTCAGAAGGGTCAACAACAACAAGGTACCTCATTTGTCAGAAAATCACATTATCAACCCGCTCTTACAATTTACAAATTCCTATCAGCACATTAGTATTTTATCCAACTGTTTATTCTATATTCCCAGATTTTCAAGCAAAAGGTTTCTGCAAAGAGAAAAGCATTATCTTCACTGAGACAAAGGGCACCACACGTTCACCATATACTTAAACTCAGACTCTACAAGGGAGAGATAGATGCTGTGACTCCATAAACTGCAGGAAAAGCTTTGATCCATTTTTAAGCCTCATTAGTTAACAGAGGATGTAATCAAAAATATTGCCTACACTGCGTAGGGGATCACAGAATGGTCTTCATGATAAGTGTCACCAATAACACAGAGAGCTTCGTGTTATGAAAGGGACAGGTCTAGCATCATCCAGTGAAACATCTAAATACAAAGTACTCTCCCAGAAATAAAAAGTTTTCTTTTTAGCGCTTCTCTGCAGAAATTAATGGTCCTGAATGTGGAATAGAGTCTGACAAAGCTTATCGATTATCATCCTAATCCCATGGAACCACTCTGCTGCAAAACTGGCATTGTGGCCAGGATCCTGATCTATATGGAACAAGCGGTTAAGCTGTATTTCCTGAACTTGTCAGGTTAAGCTAAGTTTTCATTCTTAAATTAATCATTACAGGTTTCTCTTTGCAAAAACTTGCCTACAAGTCTCAATTTGAGCCCTAGACCAGCTCATACATTCATTACTAATTCCATACTTCATAATCCACCAAGTGAAATCACTTTGAAATATCCTAGGAGTAAAACTAACACTAGATGTCATTTGTTTAAATTTATATGGCCAAATCTAGGATGACTCATCTAACTTCACTTGACAGAATGTACACCCTTTATTTAATACCAAGAATAATAACTTTTTGATTCTGACAGCTTAGCCGTCACTATTTCAACAGCTCAATATTACCATTTTATTGCTTTATTTAAGCGTAAGTATATACATCTCTATAATCTCATTGGATTTTTTAACACTACAGAAAAAGACAACTAACACACTGCACCTTTTCAAAGAGCCCTAACTTTGCATGTTCAGTTTAGTTTCAGTCTGCTGAAACACATCGAGGTTTATTTATGTGAAGAGCTTTCAGACTTGACTATCTCAATGTAATGAAACTTGTAAAATTATCAGTGTTTTTCAAAACCATGGAATATTCTTAAACAGAAATTCTCAACTGCCTTTTCTTATGAGTCTAACTAATATTCTTCTTAATTCATTACTTGAGTGCCTTTCCACTCTTGAAGCAGGCTCCTGCTTTATTCATAATATGATGAAATGAAAATTCCTTCTTAAAAACACAAATTTGTAGCACTTACTTGCTTTTACTCTTGTATTCTAAATAAATAAAAGCCTTACTTTGCCTCAATTTGTTTTCTGAAGTTACAGGATGAAACTTTTTCCTAAAATAGTGTAACTCTGTACTCCAGAAATCCATCTTAAATGATTAGCCATGTTGGTTGAAGGTGTACTTGGCTATATTTGTCAGTAAAAGCCATTCATTATTCCTGCAAAAAGAAAAAAAAAAAAAAGAGATAGCATTGCTTTTCTTTCTGTCCAGCATCTGAAAATTCTTGGGTTGAATTATTCAGCGTACCATAACAGGACTATCTAAAGTGGTATTTAAGGTGCATTTTCACCAAATTCTACATCAACTGTTGCTCCGGAGCCTCCATCAGTCAGAACTCTCTATTGATGGACTTCATTTCAGCATTCTGTAGTCTCACATGCAATACCTATTCAAGCTGAGCAGTTGTTTAAATTCTGTACTTATTTTACTTTTACCTTCCACCAAAGCAGCAAAAAACTGTCTGGAGATAACTATTTCTAACTTATTTTATATTCCATTAGTAAGCCTATCTTTCTCAATAAGCTTTTATACAAACTTCAAATTAATGTGCTTGAACTTTAAACAAGCAGCAGTCATTGACTGACTCATATTATCCTCCGCGATGAAAATAAAATATTGTCTTAAAAGGTACAATTTCAGGAATTTCAATACAAGTCTTCTAATCTTTCTCCTCTCCCTGTACTGTTATTCCTATAGTGCTGTTGGAGCTCCTGTTTTGGAGGAAGACCTCCAAGACCTCTTTCTTTGCAAGATTACCGTCAGAAAACATGAAGGCAGTAGCTTAACTAAGGCTTGTGAGTCTGTTTTATTGCCACATCAGTGAACATGACATAAAATTAAGCACAATCTAGTTGCAATCAAATGCAACTAGAACAGACTTTTATCATTTTTAGAGAAGAAATTAAGTGCTTATTGGATTGGAATTTTCATAATCATTACATTAGCCCAACAGTCTTCCCAAATGAAACTAAAGTATACAAATTAAATCAATGCTGAACTTCAGAAAGTCCCCTGTTCTCTTTGGAAGTTCCCACCATTCAGTCTGCAAAGGCCTCCATAAAGCTGTTTGTAGTTGGTGTTCTCTGAAGGTTCACCACCACATGAGCAAAGCTAACCCCGCAACAACACCTACCATGCTCTAGGGACTGGATGTAATACTTTGTGCTCACAGAAGACCACCCACAGTATCCATCAGGACAAAAAAAAAGTATGTGTGTATACACACCCACTCCCCCCCAATCTGTATTCTAGGTGGTTAAAAAAAAAAATGCCAGTAGTTTAAATACGTTCTTGTAGAAGACTAATACAGTGGGTTGATTCTTGGTGAACAATACTGGTATTTTGCTTAAATTGCTTCTGAAGAACACATGCAATTAAAGCTCCAGCACTGTGCAGGTCTCCAAAGACTGCTCCTTGATACCTGAGCTAGTGTACTTGACATGTACCAGCTTAACTGTACACAGGTTGTATATCAGAAATTTATCTAAAAAAGATAGCTATCATCTGTTACTCAGTATAAACAAATAAAATCTAATTGGCTAATACAATGGTAATAACTTGCAATGACTGTTGCAATTGGTATGTCTTGTTAAATTTAATAGCATGGTTATTGGAAGCTGCTCTCCAGGATTGGCAGCATAAATAATTTTTTATTGACATCTAACAATTCTCATGGCTACAAGTTTGTACACTTCTCAGATCAAGGTTATATCTTACAAAATACCCTTTTACTTGATGCTGTTTCAAATTCCATATAAAGTGCAAGGTCAAGGATATTTGTAGATACGTATTTTAAACTGTTTTCAGTTAAACTGTGATCTTCATTCAATGTGTCAGGAGCAAGCCAGCCCCAGAAGTGACAGCAGTGAGCCAGCTGCTCTGCTTTCAGGTGCCCTGGAGTCAGATCAGGGGTAGGAGGGCAAATGCTGGACTATGCAAAAGCCCTTGCAAAGTTTGATACGTGGAGTGGTGGTTGGGGCACTCACAATCAGCTAGAGACTCAAATTTTAATAATCTGTTACCTGACTTTTTAATAATCTCTTTTTTTTTTTCTAGTTCATATATCCTATCTCTGCACTTCTCATATGCACTGTCTCTCCCTGGACATTCCTGGGTGCACCACTCATGCTGCAATCTGTGGGATGCTTTTCAGGACTGAGGTGAAGTGGGGCAAACACAGAGTGCTGGGAGCCCCACTGTCCTCTGCAGCACATTGTAAACAGGGGAACAACAGCAAGATTTCCTTGCTCTTAGCCTCCAGACTTCCCATGTAAATTCTTTGCCCAAAGAACAAAACATACAGTAAATATGTGCCAGGAATAAATAGATGTCTGCCTAAGAGCATATGCGAGTTCTTGAAGATATATAGAGCTCTTTTTCCGTTTAACCAAATGGTCTGTAAGATTACGTACATAGCTCTCTAATTACAGCTATGAATCTTCCACTTACAATATGTGACCCGGAACATGCATTTAGCAGAGCTGCAGCTGCAGTGTTCTAAACTCTGTATTAAAAGCGGGACAGCAGGGAGAGGAGAGAAAATTTAAGGCAACATTAACACAAATGCAGTTATTGCTAAAGGCAGCTCAAATTTTTTTTAAATAGAAGGCCACCCCAGCACATCTCACCACTCAGTGTGTTATTCTGATGCATTCTTAGCCACCTGCAGCCAGGGACAAAGAACAGAGAACCTCAAAAAAGGAGGTTCTGTTAGGTTTTGCTGAGGACGCCCGATTAGGGTGCCCCACAAGGCAGCTTGCCTCCATCCTCTGATGTGGGGAAATTATCTGCTAATAACAGGTTGTGAACAGTTTAGCATCTCCTGAAATTGACTTTAGAGGAATTCCAAACTGTAAAATGGACTAATCGTCAACATTTTATGTGCACTGGACACTTCATTTCAAAACATTTTCAGGCGGTGCTATCCTTGTTATACACATCTTGCTTGGTAACAAATATAGAGAAAGATATTCCCTATTCCACCATCCAAGGCCTTTTTCTTGTCTCTGGGATAGATAACCTCCAGTTTTAGGCTGAAACTTAGAATAATACCTTTCCAACAGAAAACTTTTTTTTTTTAATTACCCAGTTCTTATTCCTTTAAAATAGCATCAAGCCTGAACTCTGCAAGGAAGCATTAAATGCTTAAAGCTTTTCTTTCTGAGACTTGAAAGGCACAATCACTTTTCATGATACTGAGTGACCAGATTCTAATAAGAAACTCTTTTCTGTCATATAATGCCATGGTTTCAGTCATCGTTTAATCCTCAGTTCATTGAGACATGTGAACTAGGTATTCCAAGCTTTTTATCCCCAAGCACAGCTGCACTTCATGTTGCCATCCAAATGGATAAGCAGCTGGGACGGCCCAGTAAATTACAGATACTAAAAATCTAAATCTGAAACATGTTTTAAATTAGTTTAACAGAGAGTGCATCAGTATTTCCATGCAGTAACCTAACAGGATTGTATTAACACCTACGTAAGCGCAAAACAAGACACTTTGGAAGTATTGGAGACAAAACTCCTATTTCTGTTCCTACACTGAAATAGTTAGGGCTCCTAAGTACAATTCAGAAGCACAAAAAGCTCATTTACTGGACATTTACTTTTTTGAAATCAGGTCTTAACAGCAACAACATGAAGATTATTGTCTTTGCTTAAAAGATTTATCTTTACACTAGAAACTGAATGACATGAAAGACACTGTCTCCATAAATTAGACAAATACCTTCTGCATGATATTGCTTTATCCACAAGCCCTATGAAATACCTTTCCACTTGATTTTGGTAGATGGAAGGGCTATATAGCTCCATACAGTAGTTAACAGCACGGGGAAACTTCATTAAAATGTAATGGATTCCAAGACACCCGTGCAAGAGTCCGATTCATGAAATATACAATGCTTCAGAAGATGATGATTCTGATATTAAGTAATTCATGAGTTAGACTCAGTTTCTAATCAAATGAATTAGTATTAAATATACTTAGCCAATTAGAACCATACTGCAATTATATTGATACTTCAGTTAACTACACATTAGGCACTGCAGCCAAAATTGTTAGAGATATGGAGTGAAAACAATGTCTTCTTGGTGTTTGCCCTATGATCCTTCTCTTAAACCAAGGCAATCTAAAAATCTTTAACCCTTCAGGTGCAAGCCTGAGCACACTGCATAAAGTAAGGTAAAACAATAATAAAATAAGCTAATCAGGCATCCCTGTTTATTATCTACACATTCTGTAACCTATTAGAACAGGTTGCCCAGAGAAGCTGTGGCTGCCCCATCCCTGGAGGGGTTCAAGGCCAGTCTGGATGGGGCTTGGAGCAACCTGGTGTGGTGGGAGGTGTCCCTACCCAGGGCAGGGGGGTGGAACTCCAAGATCTTTAAGGTTCCTTCCAACCCAATGCATTCTATGATTCTATGAATTATGGGATCAGACCATCTTTTTTTACCCCCAAGTCCTCTCTCCATCACCTGACCAGCACACAGTTGGGACTGGAAAAGGGAAAGACAACAGCGAACCTTATACAGCCAGCTGAAAACACACTGAAGCATGTCAGGCATCTGCTGGACATTGCTTGGGAAAGATGGAAGAGCAGGACACAGACTGAATCTTCCCTGAAACAGCTTCCCAGCCTTGAACAAGTCACAGAATCACAGGATCTCTATGGTTGGAAAGGACCTCTGAGATCACTGAGTTCAACCATACACACACCAAAAAAAAAAAAAAATAATCTTGGCCACTAGAGCATGCCCTGAAGTGCCACATCAACACGTTTCTAAAATAGCTCCCTGTGCAGGCTGTTCCAATGCTGGACCACTCTTTCAGTACAGGAATTATTCCTAATATTATCTAATATAAACCCCCCCACCTCACCTTCAGACCCTTTCCTCTGGTCCTATCTCACTGATACTGACTGCTCTCTTTCAATGGTTCTGCCCAATCATTTTCAGAATTTACACGTATTTTTGGAATCCATAAGCTCCTGTGATAATTTCTCCATTTTAGCCATACTCTGACATGGAGATAGCTACAAACAGAGGGGGTGGGTGTATTTGTGTCCTCAGGCAAGGCCATACAAACATGGAACAGCGGCACTATGCTTGCAGAGAGAGCATTTGGGCTGAATGGACACTCCAGTTATGAGAAAGGGATTGCAGTGTATTGTTTTTCCAGGGAAATGACTGTGCCTGTCAGGCTGCACCCAGGAGGCATAACTGCTTTAAATCACATTCTGCACCTAGGGACAAGATGTGCTTCTCACCAGGCTATCAACCTACAGGATCATTAGTTTTTGTGTGGGGTTTTTTTTCATTTTTTTTTTTCTTCTAAGGCACTGTCTCACAGGGAGGAAAAAAATTGTGATACTTGACTGTATTGTAGGATTTCTAGCAGTTTAAGACTATTTTAAGATTAGATAATGAATAGAAACTTGATGATGAGATCCCAGATGGAATAAAGATGTTATTTAACCACATCTGAAAACTCTCATCTGTAGTGAAAACTAATAATATTTTCCAGAATAGAGACTACAATTAGCATGGACTTTAAAAGAGAAACATTTAATCAGCAGTTATATATTTTTCTTAGTATAAAGACTAAAAAGAATTAAGGTGAGAAGAGTCAGTTTCAAAAATAAAGAATATATCAGAGTGGAGTTGGACAGGTTTTGTTTTAATGGAATCTTTCCCTGTTCATCTCCAGTCTTTCCTCAGATAAAGAGATTATACAGCTATAAGTCACCTACAGTCAGCTGCAGGACCGGTGTGAGCATTGACTTACTACACACAGTTGACCTGACTTTTACTTATACTACTAACTTTTAAAATAGTTACGCTTCAGTGCTCCTCCCCCTCACAAAATCACCAAAGCTCAGCGCAATCTTCATGGGGAGATTTCTCATGTATGTAGAGCTAATTGCCATGACACTTCTTTAATGGAGTATTAACACAAACATGGAATTTGATTACATTCAACTCTGAAAACAAGAAAATGAATATATAAGCTATTAAAAGTAACCTTCTCTCTCCTTAGAGTTGACAGCAGCCACTGGGAACACTATTCATGATGGCAGCATGAGCTGTACGCCTGAAGTAAAAATTGCAGCACTTATTAGCAGATAATCGATAATCAGCTAAGTGATCTGATTATTTTTCTAACCTACATTGAACGATGAAGAAAATAACTAGGCATACTCAAGAGAGCATGGCATCCCTTGGTAATATGCCAAGCTTTTGCCACTGTCACCAGGGATCATCTTTCTTGGGGTGGCTGGAAGACACGGTGGCAAGGACAGAATAGGGTAAAAGTGAAACACTGTTTATTGCTGCTTAGGAAAAGAAAATACTTGGACTCTGAAGGAGTTTGTGTAAACATCATTTTCAATTGAGCAAAAGTTTGACTCTCCTAGGGTGAGGTTCCCAAGGAATAAAAATCCCATCTAACACACACAGTTGGGAGGATGAACCAACTGGTAGGGTAGGTTTAGACTGAACATTAGGAAAGAATTTTTCACAGAAAGAGTAGTTGGGCATTGGAATAGGCTGCCCAGGGAGGTGGTTGAGTCACCATCCCTGGACGTGTTTGAGAGTCCTTTAGATGTGGCGCTGGGGGATATGGTGTAGGGGAGAACTTTGTAGAGTAGGGTAGATCGTTGGACTCAATGATCCCAAGGGTCTTTTCCAACCAAAATGATTCTATGATCCTCACAAACGGACTGTGCTCAGCTGAATGCCAGAGCTGGGGACGCAAGAAGGAAGTTCACATGTACCTACGCAAGCAGAGAAAGCAAAATACCGAGTTGCCTCAGCCGGGGAAAAGTGCCAAGAAACGTCTCTTGTTCCTGGGCACCTCTCATTTGTTCTCCTGAAAATGGATGTCATATGATGACATTTCTGGATCTTCACAGACAGTGATTGTTTTTGTAACCTGGCATGGGTGGAGCATTCTGTGCTCTCCTTTCCTTATCTCTTTGGATTGCCATAAGGAACACCTCCCTGCCTCTGTGTCAATGGAGTAAGCAAGCCACAATCTCACAATTTTCTTATAGGAAAAGTTCTCAATTTTGCCAATAATCCTTATAACCCTTCTTTGCATCCGTGATGTGCTGAATTAATCTTTCTTCTGAAGGAGTATCTGTGGTGTACAGAATATTCCAGATGAAAGCATTTTACAGAATACTCCAGATAAAATAAGTTTTGATCCATATAATGGCATTCTTCTTTCACCATCTCACCTGACAGAAACATGTTCTTTTTCCAGCAGCAAATCTCGGAGAATGATCTCAATCTCCTGGTATTAATGCTTCAACAGCTTCTTGTCACTTCCAACTGATTTCTAATCTTAAAGCAAAAAACTAATTAGTCCTGAGATGAATGACCTTCCATTCTGTAATGCTAAATTACATCCTTTTTTTTTCCCCATTTCATCACATTTCAAAGTCCTAATTCCTCCAGTCTGATAATTTTACCCTCTTCCGTGTGCATCTAACAACCTTTGTTAGCACATTCCTTGTTTTTATGTGGGGAAAATCAGTGAAAAAAACCTTATATGTCTCAAATTATCTTTTAACTTTAGTTAACCCGCCTCCAGTCTTATACAGTAGAAAGGCATTAAAAAAAGCTAATAATGCTCAGGGACCTAGACTCACCAACTTAATACATTTCTTCTATAGTAACATTATAAAACCCGAGACAGATCTACTGCACTACTTTTTCCAAAGAAGTCCATCCCTAGCCCATCTCAAAACCACAAGTAAATTTTCAGTAGCACCTAAACAATATATCCATATCCTGATTCCCAGGTAAAGTTTATCTTTTAGGACCTATATGAGAGCATTTCCAAAAACCTAGATTTTAAAATAAACCTTTCTAGCTTTAGCAATCAGCTTTGCAAGATACAGTAAAGAATAAAAAACTTGGACCCACTTGAACTGATTTTCTCATCCACTTAGTTCCATGCTTTATGATAAAGGTGGTGACTATGGGATTTAATATCTTAAGGTCAGTGGACTAGCATGCTGGTACTGATTAAATTGGGCAATAATCAAACATAATCTGATTTCCAGGACTGTCAAATTGATACAGTATTTAACAGAGAGGAAAGTGACGATGAGAAACATCAGTAACAAGTATACCTGCTCCAAAACCCTTAATTTAATAAGCTTCCATTTGACTTTCTCAAATTTGAAGTTACTGTTTTGACATGAAGCATCAATAATCTAGAATTAGTAACTCATAAGTACCTTCAGAGTTACTACAAGCTTAGATTTTTCCCCTCATTGAATCATGGGAGATTTTCACAATATTGCTGATGCATAGAAAGAGTGCTGGCTCTTACCCTGTCTTTGAAAGCTTTTTTTTTTTATATACATATAAAAAACAGTATATTAATACAGAAAGCTAGTAAGAGATCCTGTCCTCTCTCCATTGACTGTAAAATTTAGGAATTGATACTCTGCCCCTGGACTGGTAGGAGCTGTTGCTTTTCCTTCAAAGTGTGAACAAACACATATACAGATACCAGTCACTGATCTGCTTTTCATGCAAGGCAGGCAGCGGGTAACCTCATGATGGCAGCAGGTCAGTGCTTGGTTTGGAAACAACCCACAGAAACTTGAAAACATTAAACATATTCCTTGTTTTATAGGACAATAACATGGTACTATACAATCTTTCGGATACGCTATAACAGAGCTGGTAAAACACAGAAAAGTAACTGAAGTACTTTTTAAGGTTATTTTGCTCAATCCCAGTGGACCACACTATCATAAGACTTTCCCCTCCCACCTCCCATGACGCTTTGGTACAGATACACCCAAGATAAAGACTTATACTTAAATTCTTGAGACAGAAGACCAAGAACAGTCATCACTGGAGAGTCGTGTTAGGGAAATGAAGCCTTCCACTCAAAAGTGCAGTCTTTTCCTCGTTACACCTAAAACGTTGTAGATTTCTTCATATGACTAGCTTATACTAACACAAGCAAGTCTCAAATACTTATTATTAATTGAACAGTGATGTGTAAACAAGCAGCATAAATAATGTGATGATTGTTTCTTTCTACTGGTCCATGCTGCATTTACATTTGAGTGGTACAGCTGTCATGCCAAACACCAAACTTAAAACCCCGTCAGACTGCTCAGAGGAAAACCCACCACAAGAAGCCAGCCACATAATTTTGATTAAATAATTTGAATCTTAATCATTTAAGATCTTCTCAAAAAGAAGGTATTTGAACACATGAGAATAAGTGTGTCTACCAGGGAATTTATTTTATTTAATATAATGTATGACTTTTCAGGGAGCTTAGCATATCTGTAGCCATCTACAAAGGTCACATAATTCTATCCATTAACATGTAATTTTCCACGACACGCCAAAAAGGCTTCACCTGTTTTTAATGAGCTTTGTGGCCTCTGTGAACTCTTAAGCTCTTGTAAATAACTAACCTCTCATGTGGGATATCTTGAAATTGTTGCCAGGAGTAAAAACAAAACTATCCATTCTTCAACTTTTTTACTATTATTGTTTCCTTAAGTTATGTACCTCTTCTGTATGACTTTTAAAGAAGCATGATCTACTTGAAACTCCCCACACCACATGTGTGTAAAGAGACATTAGATTATAAATCACTATATTCTTATTTTAATCTTTAAATTATTCAAATTACTGTCTTTTTGGCAAGTATAAAATGTTTTCTAAGAGTCTAAAATCTTTCTGGCCAAGATATCAATCACAGGTCTTTTCCAGAAATGCCTCCTGGAATGGATATTCATCCTTTTACTGTTTTTCCAGAGATGAAAACTATACCCAGATGAATATGCAACTTTTATTATCATAGCACCCCAGAGAACCAAACGATGGCCAAAATCTGAACAAATTCATGATATGGTGCTAAACCTCTTCATTTCTTTGGAATTTATATTACACTGTACGTTATAAAGTCCCTAGTGAGAATCTTTAGTGGATTCCCTAGATGAATGTGGTTATGGCTATGTGCTGGCAGGCTGAGAGTTTAGGATTAATACTAGAAGAACAAATACTACTCTAAGTATTGTTGCCACCATAACACCAATTCACCTCCTAAAACCTTGGTTTCCTGTGCCTGACCAGAGGCCACCACAGGGATCCGTCATGAGAAGGGTATGTGTTGGAGAGAAAAGCTGAAGAATTATAGAGCATCTCAATTTGGGTATAATTTTGTTATTAAAAGATGGTTTAGAAGCTGTGTTTGTCAAAAATGATGCCCAAGTCATTTGAACGTGTCTTTGATTTCCTTTTTAGATTACATTCCTGCTCTGGTGCTACCAGCAGCAGTGGGGCACCACAGGAAAGAGATCCAGTCAGGCATTACATGCAAATGCTGGAGCATTTCTTCACTGCAGTTACAGCCCAATATGTAACCCCAATCTGTAAAATTTAGGTTGGTGGAATATATTCAGAGGGATAACACTGTAATTTCAACAAGAAAGTCCCTGGCTGGTACCTTAATTCCCCATTTTAGAACACTGACCCACCAAGTTTATATCTACCACTTCCCAGACCAGTGAAAAAGCAGTTGCTATTGATTCCCTCAGTTTAAATCCACCTGCTCACCAGCAGGCCTCTCTCATTCATGAAGGTGTCACTGCTTTTTAAATACAACACTCCAAGCATTTGCTTTGATCATTTCCAACTTGACTATCTCATGACACAGGAAGACAGACTGTGGACACCGACAACTCCAAATCAGGATAGGGGGAAAGTAATTTCAAGTCTTAAGACTTATCTCCTTCCCCACATAGAACTCTGAAGACTCTCCCTAATTTAGGTCAATAGATATTTTAATTACTCTTCAAAACTATCACAGTATTTTTCTCACCTAGGTAACACACTTGCTCACCCTTGAGGACGCCAAAGCCTCACTGACAAAGTTCGTACCACCATCACCACCTTTACCCTTCCATCTATAAAGGGAGACAGGTTACAGAAATGATGTTCTACTTTCTGTGCTGCTGGCTCCTGGAAAACTGGAGAGTAATGGATATGCCAATTTCCTCCAAGATCTGAAATATTCACCATAAAACAGCAAACAGGAATTTTCAAGGCAAATACTGCTTTTGAGGAAAGAGTTTCTGTTCTTTATCTTTCCCCTAAGGTATGAAACATCATGTCCAGATAAACCAAATACTATGATCCTGTATCATTCATTTCTTTTTCCTTCAGAGGCAGGTTCATTTGCAGCAGAACAGAAAGCGCAGATTTCCATCTGTAAACCTTCCCTCTGTCCATGTCTGTGTTTTTGCAAACTCAAAAGCTCCCTAGCAGCTAACCCGCCAAACAGCTAACCCACCAAACGGGTTTGACATTCCTCTCGCTCTGCAGCCCAGTGGCAAGGAGGGGATAAGGCTTGGTTTGGTGAAATAGGCAGCTCTGCTCACACACCAGACAACTGCAGGACCTGGCAATTTATTTTCTGATACAAGACTGTATTCACACACACACACTCTGCTGTCATGTTTGCATTCACGAGTGAGCAGACTTTTAGCACCTGTGACTATAAAGCTTTCACTTACAATTTAAGTTTAAAATTCCCTGAAAAGCAAACGATGTTGGGAACACTTTCATAATGTGAAATCCTGGGATAAACATGTCTACAGACAATTCAAATGCATCCTTAGGCGATTACATTAAAGTCACAGATAAGATCTATCCATTAGCAGCCCAGTCATTTCCCCTTCAAATTCTATCTTAGAACAGAAGCCTAAATAGAAGAATAACAAGATTTCGTTTCCAGAGGGAAAAGCAGTATTTCCGGAAAAGGCAATGTTATTTGGTCAATATTTGCTGTCAGTTTAGATTATGTCTAAGTGTTACTTTTTAGACCTTTTCATAGAATTATGTGGTATTAAGGATAATGCTGCAATGAAAGCAGTGCTTTTCACTTAACTATAAGAAATTGAAATACTAGACTTTTCATTTGGGCTTTTTTGCAGACCTCTAACACTCCATACCAGGAAGAGTTTACTGGAATAAAGGAAATAAAAGTACCCAAGGACATTAAAAGCAGGACATCAGATGGAGGGACAGGACAGCTTGAAGACCTCCTGTGATAACTACTCATTGCATTATGAAAATATGCCTTAGATTCAGAAGCGGCATCTGATAGTGGATTATCTGAAGAATAATTTTAATGCAACTTTCTAAAACCAAGTTGAATTAACACTACCTAAAGTGATTATCTACCACTGAAACAACTGCACTGTCTCTCCTTTGCCTCTCTCCTACACTAAACTGACCACAACCTGTATCATCTCCCCTCTGTTAATCTTTGTCCACCAGTGACAGATCTAGGTTTCACCTTCTAGATTCTTCTTTTTTTTTTTTTCTTAATACAGCATCACACAGAATTCAAATCAAGAAACACTAGCAGAAAGCAATGTTTGTGCTTTTCCCTCTCACTTCCCCTTTTAATTGCTAAATCCAGGAAGGGAAAAAAATATTAAAAATAAATAAATCACTGCTTAAGTGTCGAAAACAAAACAAACTAAATCCAACAACAGTGATTTTTTTTTTTTTTTTTTGATGACTGTGTAGGAACTCTTGGTGAGTTCCTGCACCTGACCTACATGTTCCCTGGTTCCAACTACTGTTGTACAGCAGAAGAGAGACAATGTTAGGACTTGAACCTCTCAGGCATTGCACAAGAGTTCCTGCAAGTCCCCAGCTTTACTACAGTTTCATATGTAGAAATATCACTTAAACACCTTAGCAAATTGCTTAAAAAAAAAAAATAATAATTTTTAAGTATGAGAAGCTTTTCAGCATTCTGGGTAAGATACAAGACAATTGACAACTCCATGGAACAGAACCCAGAAGCGCCAAACTCTGTTTCAGCCCGTTCTGCGTTGCACAGTCTCCTGGCGGTTTTACCACTCTCCAGATCCCAGCAGGCAGTGGAGCAGCAATGCCCTTCCCGACAGCACGGCCACAATGACAGGGCTCGGTTTAGTGCAAAAACCAAACAGACTTGGAAAATTTTCGCTTCCACACTTGCCCACAAAAGCTTACACTGACCCTACTCCACAGGAATGTAGATAAAAAGCTTCCATCAATAACATAGCTACTCCACAAAGGTCTCTTTGCTGTGGGTTTAAAGACTGACTATAGAAGCATTTGGGGCTACAGGGGAACATAACATACAGAAAGATGGATTTCACAGAATTGTAGAATAATTTGGTTTGTGAAGGACCTTAAAGATCATCCAGTTCCACCCCCCTGCCCTGGAGAGGGACACCTCCCACCAGACCAGGTTGCTCAAAGCCCCATCCAGACTGGCCTTGAACCCCTCCAGGGATGGGGCAGCCACAG
>BJBW01008329.1:90801-111593 GCA_004320125.1 Scolopax mira
CTCCATCTCCCCTCTTGCAGTGTCAAACCCTTCCCCCTCATCCTATGGCCCCACACTCTGATGAAGAGTCCCTCCCCAGCTTTCCTGGAGCGCCTTTAGGGACTGGAGGGGCTCTAAGGTCTCCCTGAAGCCTTCCCTTCTCCAAGGCAAACACCCCAACTCGGAGCAGAGGGGCACCAGTCCTCACAGGATCTCCTGAAGATGCCTCATAATGCTGTCTCAGGCGGAGCCACCCTTTGTTAAACACACAGCATTTGCTTACTTAAAATTCACATGCTCTTTTCTCCACGTCCCACCCCACGCCAAGCATCTGGTACCCTTTGTTTTTTAATAAACAGATCTTAAATATCTCAAGATTCTTGAATTTAAAACATCAAAAGCCTGATAGCAGCCAGCAGCTGCTGTTAGCAAGAAGCACTCTGGAGACAGACCATCATGGGGTAACCAGGAGGAAAGGAAACAGCACGACAGCAAAACATTAATTTGGTTTCTTGCAGTTTCCCTGAGGAACTTTCCAAACACCACCACCACCTGCAGCTTTGAGTGTCATCAGGAACAGAAAGCCACTTGGGGAAATAACCAAAGCCATTCCCACTTGCTGCACCATTCCGCACCACATACACAGAAAAAGCTGTGGCCATCAGGAATACGGATCATCTTTCCTTGTTATCTGAGTGCAATTAGGAGAGCTGGGATTTCTTCTACCCTCGCACCGTGCAGGAGTACAAGCAGGTTTTGCTTCACAAGGAATATCCTCCTGCTCAGTGTATTCAAGCAATGACATGATCTTGTAACTCAAGAATCCCTCAGAGATGATTTGATTGCTCTAGAGGAATACAAGCTACTTTGAACTGTCTTTCAAATTAAACAGAGTCAGTTCCCCCCAGAGGTTAAGATAGATACTTGTCTGCTTTACAACTCTGGGAGTGACTGCTGTAGCCACTGTTTCCCTAGGGTGAACCAAGAAATTCCAGAAATCAAAGTATCATCATTTTAAAATGCAATGCTATGTTCCAACACTAAAAAACTCCAGCAAGTCTACCTTTTCTGATTTGCAGAGCCCAGGTCAAATCATTGAAGTTTTTAGGATATGTAAATTCTGTTTTACAGATACATAATCTGTGCTGGAGCAACGTAAGGGGACTTCATTGTCTCCTGGAGCAAAGCTGCACAACATGTTCTGCAGAGAAAGTTCTCTGCTCTCCGAGTGACTGAGAAAAAACTGTGGATTCAGTATGGCATGTCCTTCATGGGAACTAGGGAGCAGCATAGACTTTAGATTACAAATGGCCAGGGCTGTTTAGGACTGGGGGTGTTCTAGGAGAACATAGATTCATACCCCCCAAGAAGCACACAATGCCCCACACCGTTGTGATTTTAGTCCTTTCTCCAGCTGCTGGGATTGCCAGCAGTGAAGAGAATCAGAGGTTGGAAAAGACCTTTAAGATCATCAAGTCCAACCCAGCGCTGACAAGTCCACCACTAAATCATATCCCTCAGTGCCACATGTCTTAAATACCTCCAGGAATGGTGACTCAACCACTTCCCTGGGCAGCCCATTCCAATGCCTGACAACTCTTTCAGTGTAAAAAATTTTTCCTAACATCCAATTTTAACCTTTGCTGACACAATTACTGTACACAAAGCAGCAACAGTGCAAGAGAGAAACAACCAGCAAACAGTAAATAACGCTGCTGAATGCTCGAGCTTTTCACACACTGAACTTTCTTTGACAATTCTATACTCACAGCTGTGACCCTACACATGCTACAAGTGAAAGAGTAGATACAAATCTTAATTCTTAGTGATTTTTACAAAGCCTTTAAACCAGAAAAGCTCCAATAACTCAGGAGTCACAAAAATCTATTGCTTCCCTACCCTGAAACACTTGCAGAATTTGTCAATATTCAGAAAATATCATTCATATCTCCTGCACTGCAAGTAATTGGGAAACCACAGTGAAGGAATTAGGATTGGCTGGTTCAGGTGCTGAGGGTGTGCTGGGGCTGAATGGAAGTGACAATGAAAATATAATAAGGACTCAGTTGAGAAATCATAAATCACAAGGCAAATTGTATGCATTTACAGGATTAACTCTTGGAAAGAAAGAACATTCTAGTGCTTATGACATTCGTGCTTCCTTTCCACTTATAAAATGGGTGCTGCAAACTCTAGAAAAGTGCACTTACTGTAAGTGCCAGGTACTTTTTAGCAGCTAAAAAACCCCTAAATTGTTACTTTGGTACCTTTTCTCCTGTGTAGCATTCTCTGTGTCGACAACTCTGAGAAGAAACAATCGTAGTCAACCAAAGAAAATTAATTTCTCGTCCACATGAATGGTTAGACATACTCCACAGCAGAGGAGGCCTCATTAAAAACATCAGTGTATTTAACAGTGCAAGAACCACATATAGGCATCATCAGCTGTTTTCCTCATCTGTTTTACAAACAGCAAACCGAGCCCCAAGTCTTCAGACTTTGTAGACCTGAACATACCCTGAGCCACAACCAGTAGGTAGGAGAAATTTTTTCCAATGCTGCATAAAATACAAACAACCCAAGTAACCTTGATTTCCAGACTAAACTGACAGCAGAACAGAGCAAAAGCACTGCTATCATTAGCACATCAAAAATGATGCAGAAATTAGCCCTTTTCATTTGGAATATTTACACAAAGCCAAACTCTTCCACTCCTCATCCACCATCACAAATTCAATTGCCTAAAAATGTTATCAGATAGCTAAGCAGAGACATTTGCTTCATACTGTGTTTCCACACAGATTCCATACTGTTCAATTCCTCCAAAACTTCTCAGCTGCCCAATTGCCTCCTCTGTAACAGCTATAACCCAGAAGATTTACTTCCATGAAATACATGCCCCATTACAGTCAAATGATCTGGCTCCTGAAACAATGAGGATAGAAAGGATGGAGAGAATATTTTCTCACTTTCTTTAATGCCTACCACTTGCCCAGAATAAGAAGAAAGCAGCCTGGTCTGGGCTTTTTAGAGAACAGGAACCTTTGGTTGTTACTCTCACTTGTTAAAGGTGAGAGGTGGGGGGAGTGAATTAAAAAAGAATGCAATTTGGAAGCAAAAATGTAAAACTCCTGAATCTGGGGGAAATGGCTATTAGCTATTTTCTTCTAAACCACTTAAATGTCCGTCTGCCAATTCTATGCACAAGATCTTCATACTTGCCTATTTAACCGAGCATCCAAGCAATCTATACTCTAAGCAGCTGATATAGTAATGATAAAGCCTTAAGAACAAAGAAGGCATGGTCTAAATTTGCAGAAACAAAACTAATGCCACCGTGGCAACATGTTAGCAAACAGTACAAACTCTTTCTAAAAGCTGGGAAGCAATCTTGCCTCTATCACACTGATACCAGGTGTACAGTTCTTAAATGCAGTCCTTTCTGGTACACTCCTTTTGTGAAAATAAAACATTAAACTGTGTACAAATATTCACTGGAAATATGTTTACATATACAGGCTGTCTTATCATAAAAATTGCATCTGTAATACTGCCTGAGTTAATTTTTATTCACGTAGGAAATAATCAACTATGTACAGGTCTAGAATTGCAAATCAGCACAAACTTTGAAAAAGATGCTAAAGCAAAAATACTGAGCGCTAGGACATCCGTAGACAACTCCAGTTAAAAACGCAAAAGTAACAACTAGCTGTTTGAAAAGCATACAGCAGTCAAAATAGAGGTCTTCTCTATTTATCTGAATATCTCTAACCGCATATGCCCCCAAAAACATATAGACAAAAGGCTTCTGAGACCCAAACAACACTCTGGTCAATGTGGAGCTCATTCTTTGGGGTTTTATTTTGGGGGGGGGGGGGGGGGTATGAAAGATTCAGCAGCTATGAAAGATTCAGCCATAGCATTACCTTTGATGACCTTAAATAAGGAATCATAGCTCAAGACAAGCATTACTTCATCCAGAAGCCAGAGACAGGCTGGACGTCTCCACTATTGGGAAGATTTCAAAAGTCCTTCAGTTATAAATTGCCGGTTCCACACACTTGCAACCAGCAATTTCAGCCTGAAGTGCTCCAGCCAAAATGAACTTCTCTTGGAGCAGTTATGTAAAAGTTCTCATGAGGATGAGTATATATGTGGAGAGGGTTTGAACGTAGTAAAGTCAAATAGCTGGGTATTTAAATAGAGCTAATTGGAAAGGAAACGTAAAAGTAGTTCGGGTTAGATTTATGCTCTTGGAGTGCAGCAAAAAAGTGTGTGCCACGTAAGAAGGCAAACCAGAACAGGGCAAACACCTTCCCACTTTTTAGCACAGCACACATACAGCAATAGAAAAGCACAAACACACGCCTGTGGCTGCTAAACCAGAACAGTGCTTCTCGAAAAGGCTTGTTAGAAGTCATAAAGTAGTCTGAAGCAAGAGTTAACTAATAGGGAACGAATAGCATAATTGAAAACATGCCGTCAAGGAACAAGCAAGCAGAAAAAACATGATGATTTTCAGCAGAAATAAGCTTTCTGAACTGTTGTGCTTTTTATCTCCTTACATTCCCACAACTTATATACAGCACCTCCCGTCCCCTCCCTACACACCAGCTCCCAGACCTGAGCCAGCTGGAACAGAACCCAACAAGTTGAGTACCAGCTCATTTGGGAGGCTCCTTCCTACCTACTGTTCTCCCACCCCACCGACACAAAATTTTACTCAAGACTAACTCCTGTTTGAAATTTGGCTGAGGTTGGTAATTTGCTTCAAGAATTAGGAAAAGGGACAGAGCAATACTTGTAATGCTAATTTGCCATGGAAGTGAAGTTTAGGAATCTCAGGCTAAAGATACTCTAGGTTATTACTGTCAGCAGCACCTACATTTAAAATGTGAGTGTTGATCACAGGCTCCCATAGATAAGAACCTGTTTGTACTTGATGAGAAGTAGGTCACAGAAGATGACGCATTTGGCCAGCTAAAAATGCCTGTAAAGCTACTTTAAGTTTTCTAAAACCTGAAAAAGTACAGAAATGCAGGGCAGAGCTCCCTTCTACTCTGCCTGGACGAGATTGGGTATGTGATCTCACATAGGTTTGCTCTAAGTGCAAAATACAGACATTATTCTCATTGTCTTGTGATTTGAAATGTGTGAGATT
The DNA here is from genome assembly GCA_004320125.1 of Scolopax mira. Classification (NCBI taxonomy): domain Eukaryota; kingdom Metazoa; phylum Chordata; class Aves; order Charadriiformes; family Scolopacidae; genus Scolopax; species Scolopax mira. The sequence goes on from BJBW01008329.1 coordinate 95,942, forward strand.
ACAAAATATTTCTATGTCTTGCATCCAAAATAGAGGTACAGGTCTCCAATCTTCTTTTGTGGCAAACAGTTCCTTTGGAGGGTTTATAAGCTTCCAAGAGCACCACGTTCTGGTCCCATAGCTGTCCCTGTCCTCTGTATGAAAAAGCATCCATTTCCATGTAGAATGACATCTGAAGAATTTTGCCATGTTATTTTCTTCACATGAACAGGGAGGAAAGAAAAACAGGAAAATATTTCTTTAATCAACAGAGAGGTTTTGAATGCCACATCTCCCTACCTGGACCTCCACCAGACTGCTCTCTCTCCTGACCCCCTGCAAGCAGCTTATTTTTCTCTCAAGACCTGAGCAAAATTACCCTGTAGATTTGTACTTTCCTGCTTTTAATGACCAGTTTCCTGTTGTAGAGACATGGCTGATCAGGATTTCTGTTGTAATGACGCAAAAAAGCCCAAATAAACTCTAAGCCAGTGCATCAACAGAAAGTGTTTATTACACCTTGTGAACAACCTCCAATTTTTTTTTATACTGTCAGTTTGCACTGCGAAAAATGGGTAAAAAGCACTGTTTTTCATTATGCTGTGGGACTGCAACTTTTTTTTTTGGTTTAAATGAGGATATTTGTACAGAAAAGAGCCACATGGGGTTAATCTTCCTGTGCCAAAGAACTTGAAAGTTGTAACAGATACTTCTTAATAGTTATGATTTTTCAAGGCTTTTAAAGTGAAAAAACTTTTGATACCACTGCAGTAATTAACTGCTGACATTATATAACTGCTGACTATTATATACGCATAGACAGACCAATAATATTCAGTACATTTAACTGCCTGAAGCAGGACCCCATCAACACATTCCTGTATACAGACTAACAGTAGTTGTGCTTATTGATAGAAAGCTGAAATCCTCTCTCTTTTTTTCTGACACGAATTCAGAAGGCACAATTTTAAGCTCTCCTCCAATTTGAATGTTCCCCCCTCCTCCCCAAGTGACAGGGACTTTCACTCTTCCTCTCCTGTATTTTTGGGTCAATGAAGTTGTTGGATTAAGTTCTTTGATCCCACAAAACATCTTTCCCCGACTAGGTTTTCTGTAACCTCCGCAACACCATAAGCTTTTTCTTTATAGTTCCCAGTCTACCTATATAGGTTAGAATGTATTACTCTTTACAAACTAGCTTGCCTTCTCCATCCCAAGTGCTGGGTGCTGCTGCTGTGCCTGGAAGCACAAAGTTCAGTCCCCATCCCCACACGAATACTGAAATTTCTGTGACACATGGCACTTTGTATCATGCATTAACATCAGCTCTTTGGTATTTTCTCCCTTCCCTAGTAGCTGCTTTATGCATAATGACGTTCTACTTGAAGTGTGCTCCAGGTGGATGAATACTATGGGATGGATTTAGACACACAAGTTCCAGAAGTAGGTCAAAGGCAGGCACCAGCCATCACCTTTAGAAGGCAATGCTGCTCCTGGAGAGACACCGAGACCCACGGAGGGGATTGCAGCCTTTACACTGTGTTTTCAGTAAAGGCACCATAGGCAACTTACAGTAGAAAAAAAAATTACTGGCCCCAGTTTATGTGCATATAAACCATTAAATAGGCAGGTAAATAGGTGATTTTCTCCTTTCCTGATGGCACTGCTGGCAGAAGAGCTCACTCTGCCTTTGGGGATCCTGACAGTCACAACTCATGATTACTTGAGGCTCATTGAGCATTTCAGATGGCATGGTGACACAAGGGAGGGACATGAGCAGGAACACTGTTTACGTTGCACATGCTTGAAGGGGAGAAAACACACTGGCTTTTTCTCTGACAGTTGTAAAGGCCCACAGGGAACATTTAGCTACTGTTGACACTGCTCTTTTCATCAGAAGTAGGCTTCAGTACACAGTTCCCTTCCCTCTGCCCAGAATGGGAGAGCATGAACAGGAGCAAAACCTGCTCCCAGGCCAGCCACAAAATCCAAAGGGAACAATTTGCACGGAGTTCCTGGCAGTCACATCCATCCAGACTGGAAAAGCATAGAGAGGAGGGACTCTCTATTAAGCTATTTCCCAATAGCTTAATACTAACCTGCATTTTGAAGACTCTGTCATGGCACTAGATCTCTCATGTTCAGAATTAATTACAAGGTACGGGGAGCAAGAGAGAACAAAAAGATTATGCCTCAACAAAAAGGGTCACAAAGATGCAATGGACTTTGTTATTTATTGGGAAAGGCAAACCTGCCTTGCTTCTGGGAAAGTGAAGATGCGTCCTGTCACAGCTAAGAATCTGCGATAGGAAGAAGAGCAAACATTTCCCTAGAGATCAAAGGGACTGTGTTGGCAAGTCTATTTTATGACATCAGGTGCAGACAAAGCAGCTGTGTTAGCCCAGGCTGCTGTCTCGTAAGCTTTAGACGGGTAGAACTTGTGTACAAGAGGTCATCTTAATCCTTGATCTCCTGTGCCACGAGGCGACCCAACCTTTTATCCTTTATAGTGTCTTTTTTTTTTTTTTTACAGACTGTCTACATATCCCACACACCCCATTCATAAGACACCTATAGAGAGGACAAAGCAACGCAGATACCAGGCCTTCACTGCTCAGACAGTTCCCCGTGACCAAGATTAAAAAGCAGGACAATGATGAGATGCTGCCACAAGAGACCTGCAAACCTCACTGTCAGTGGGAGAAAACATCTCAACCCACTGCCAAAGCAGTGTCACCCCCTGCATAACTGAGAAAAAAATCTGTGTGTATCGGGTGACAGCAGGATTCACATTTGCTTTTTTATGTCTGCTGCAAACAAAGGAAACACACAGCTCAGCAGGTGTTATGAAAGCAGCTAAAAATGATGACGAGTGGTGGTGTTTTTCCTCATTCGTCATATATTTGTTTTTTCAACCATGTGGGTAGGTGAAGCAAGTTCTCACGCAACCATAGCTGTTTCTAAACAAAGCCTGTTTCTGTAAACTAGAGGAATCTATTACAAAGCACAGAAAAATATTTTTACACACACAGCCTAATAACATGTTTTGTCAATTAGCTCAGTCACCATTCAAAGGAGTCACAATTCTACCCTCTTCCCCTTCTTTCCTCCCTAGAAATAGAAAAAGCATCAGTTTTAGAAGTAATTCTTAAACTCAATTAGCATTTATTATAAGTTTACAGGTACAACCTACGCTTATCTCCCAACAGCATAAAGAGAGGTCTCTTTGAGGGGTTATGATAAAAGCAGTCATTTCACAGCTGATCTCCACACACCGTTTTAACAATCGTGCCCATTTCTAGAAAATCCTGTCACCCTATAATCTTGAGAAAGATTAAAAGTACATAACATAGCTTTAAAAAAACCACGTTGCTTAAGATCTCTTATTAGTCAGGTTTTCCCTTAACTCACTGTTCCTTGTTTCTCAGGCATTAATTGAAATGAAGTTCCCGTAATTCCACTAACGTCACTTTTAACAGGCAGCAACGGATGCACGTCCAGGTGCCAGAAGATCAAGGAGCACACCAGGACCAGTATGCGAAGGAAAAGGTGAAAACAGAAACAAATACCTATGATCTTCTGAAGCAGTCTCATGTGTTCTTTTGTTTAACTCTATGTTCTCTGTAACTATCCCTTCTGTGCCTTGAGAAGGCATGGAGAACTCCACACTCTTAAGAATAAGGATGTTCATCTTTAACATGTAATCAAAGCCCCGAATACTCTACAGCTTGCTGTATGCCCCCCAGAAAAGTGAGATATTAAGCAATGCTGCAATAATTAGAGAAGGATAATGGGTTCCCATTTTTCCCCCCTCTCTCTTCTTTGTAAAGTTGTAACATCTGCCTGAATCACTGTTTTCTCTCATCTCCCCCTCACAGTTTTGTGAAGTGGCAGCCAAAACCAGAGGTTGTTCCTAAATTGGAACATGAAATCTAATTAGATGCTCCCTCTCTTGTGAGGGAGAGAGTCAGAGACAGAAGGCACAAGCTCCTTCTGGAAGGAACACAAAAGTTAAACTGCAATCAGATCAAACAGTAAGAGAGAAAAGTTTATTAATGAAGCCTGTGCTAGTGCTGGAACAGGAGCGACGTTTCCAATCCCACCACTTCTTGCAATGCATTCCTTCTCATTCTTACTGAGTTGAAGCCCTCTGTTCCGTTTTGAAAAATCTAACCCTGAATAATAGTCAGGGTTAGCCCATCAGTTATCCTATTTTCTCTTATAGCTCCTTAGAGCTAAATTACCCTCTTATTTTGAACTGTAGGTGACCAGAGCCACCACATCAGAAGCAAACAGTCCTATATGCCTGTGCTGTTTCTTCTTTGGAAGGCAAGTGGCTACTGTATTTCACCTGCAGGAACAAAGTTTCCCCAAAATTCATTGCTTAATGATGTATCATCCCTCATCCAGATGATTTGCAGCTTGGCAGAAAATATTCCTTATTCTGGGCAACTTTAACAGCTATGGAAAGATGAGGAGATGAGAGCAACCCTGATTACACTGCCTGTTAGAGCCCTGCTAGCCCTCTTTCTGGTAGAAGCACATGGTTACGTTTTTAGGTTCTCACCGTTAGACTAAAATCAGTCTTACAGAAGTATTTTTAACCCAGATGACAGAACCATGATCAACGCTTGGATAACTGCAGTGATAAGAACACCCCTTTCTTGGAAAAGTAATATAAACCATCAGTGACTGTTAAAAAAAGGCTTGGAAATGAATATATTAGGAATCAGGTTTTGATACAAAAGGAGAACAAGCAACTAAGAGACTAGCTTTAACTTGACCAAATGAAGTGGAAGTGGTTGAAACCACTATGAAAGCTGAAACCAATTTGAATGACAGCAACCATGAAGTGATAGGGTTCACAGTTCATGGAAGAACAGCAGCAAAACCAAAGGAAACAATCAAAAAAAAAAAAGCAGATTTCGGTGGGTTCAGATGAGTGGCAGATAATGGGCCACGTGAAACAAGCCAGAAGATAGAAACAGTTCTGGAAATCTTGCAGTTCTTAAAAAACAACAACAACAAAAAAAGTCTTTCCCAGCACAGAGAATGGATAGCAGTGAGAAACTGAAATCACAAGTTCTTCAACGAGAAGATTGTCAATGAGACAATAAGCAATTATATGATTAGTTCAAGGTTCTGTCAGCAAAAACTGAATCCTCCTGCAGCTCTGAGGAGCCTCTGAGCACTCAGGCTGGGTTAATTCTTAGGCTCTCTAATCTCTGCAGGGGTACAAGGAGCAAAAGAACATTTATTCTACTCAGCTGGGAGAAATCATAGGCCCTACTGCTTTGCTCAACCAGCCCATGGACTAAGTTGAAAGTTTGTTTGAGACAAGTACCACATCCATCCCCTCAGGTCTCATCCTAGCCTCAATGGCAGGGGCAGAGCGAGAACATCCAGAAGGATCATAATCAAATTATCTCTGCCTGAAAGCACTCAGCTTCCAGCATTGCGGTTTCTGCCCTGCCACTCCACCCAGAGGAGCCCTCCAGGTGTAGCAGAAATAAATATTGCTTCAACACCATGGTGAATAGACAGATGCACTGCTTTAAAGGTATCACTTGTGGATGGATACTTTCCTGAACACAACCCACAAAACATACAAACTATTCAAAATGATAGCCATACCGAGAAAGGATAGTATTCCACAATGTGCTGAATAAAGACCCTGCTTACTTTTACTTACGAAGGTCATTTATGGGCAATCCTGCTTCAGCGGGGAAGTTGGACTAGATGATCTCTACGGTCCCTTCCAACTCTAAAAATTCAGTGAAATTACATTTGATGATGAGTTCTGTCACTCAGAAATAAACACAGAACACTCACAACTGCTAGAAAACTCCTTGAAGCTCCAGAAAGAGAAATCCAGAAAGTTCTTGGAATGTGTTGATGATAACTTTCTTCTTCAAATGATCAAGAAGCCAATGAGGAAAAGAGCTGTGCTGGGCCTTGTCCTTACAAACAAGGAGGGGATGGTGGGAAATGTCAAGTTCAAGGGTAGCCTAAGCTGCAGTGATCACGAAATGGTGGAATTCAAGATTCATAGGGCAGCAAGGAGGGTGCGCAGCAAAATGGCTACCCTGGACTTCAGAAGAGCAGACTTTGGTCTCCTGAGAGATCTCTTTGGGAGAATAGCATGGGAAAAAGAACTGGAGGGGAGAGGGGCCCAAGAGGGCTGGTTGGTATTCGAGTATCACCTCCTCCAAGCTCAGGAGAGGTGCATCCAAAAAAAGAAGTCGGGCAAAATAGGGAACTGCTGGACAAGCACAGGACCAAAAAAGGAGGCCTATAGAGGGTGGAAGCTGGGACGGGTAGAATGGGCAGAATACAGAGAAACAGTCTGAGTGGTCAGGAGTGAGATCAGGCAAGTGAAAGCCCAGGCAGAACTAAATCTAGACAAGAAGATCAAAGACAATAAGAAAAACTTCTACAGATAAGTCAGGGACAAAGGCATGTCTAGGGAAGTTGTGGGCCCTCTCCGGAAGGAAACAGGAGACCTGGCCACTCAGGATATGGATAGGGCTGAGCTACCAAACAACTTCTTTGCCATGGTCTTCACTGGTGAAGTTCCTGCAGAATGGAAAAAGGGGAACATAACCCAGATACACAAAAAAGGAAGCAAAGAAGACCTGGGGAACTACAGGCCAGTCAGTCTCACCTCTGTGCCTGGCAAGATTATGAAGCAGATCCTCCTGGAATCTCTGCTAAGGCCCATTGGAAAATAAGGAAGTGACTGCAGACAGCCAACATGGCTTCACCAAGGGTAAATTGTGCCTGACAAATTTGGTGGCCTTTTATAATACTGTCACACACTTGGTGGACAAAGGCAGAGCAGCAGATGTTGTCTACCTGGACTTGTGCAAAGCATTTGACACTGTCCCACATGACATCCTGGTCTCCAAAATGGAAACTATGGATTCAATGGATGGACCATTCGGTGAATAAGGAGCTGGCTGGATGGCTGCACTCAAAGGGTTGTGGTCAATGGTGGATTTGCATAAAGTGAATAATGTAATGGTTTTGAAAAGGGTTGTCATCTGGAAGAAGGAGGAGGTTTTTTAGACAAAACTTGATTTTTCCATTTATCACCTCCTTTTCCCAAGGAAAAGCGAGAAAGCTGCATGAATCTCAGTCCTGAAAAAAAAATATACCAAAGTTAATCTCGGTCATGTGTAGTATTACATGATATCATTTAATTACTTCCACTTTATCATTTATGAGGCCCCTGTTTTTCCTCTTACAGGTCTTGGGACTCTCTTTTGATGAGTGCTTGTCTTAGGGACAATTGGAAGAACATTTCAGTAGTTGCCCCTTTTTGCTTTGAGCAACCTGCTCTAGTGGGAGGTGTCCCTGCCCATGGCAGGGGGTTGGAACTAGATAATCTTTAAGGTCCCTTCCAACCCAAACCATTCTATGATTCCACTATTTATTTATTTTAAATATTGGCCTCTGCCTCCAGACTCTACCTAGGAGCAAAAATAGGTATGTTCAAATTCACCAGTTGTGATTATTCTGAACATTTTCAATCCTGCCATGGCATGGCAACTTGATATCCAGTGATGCTTCCAGAACATGTCTGAAGAGACTTGGCTACACAGTAAGAATTTGAGTGCTTTGATAAGAATCATTTCTTAATTTCATTTGTCTCTGTCAAAACACATTAGACTGAATACCATATGGGAGGAGGCAAGTCCATGCTGCTGTCAGGTACCAGCTTTTCCTGAACGTTACAACTGCCATTTCATACTCTGCAGTTCACACATCTTCGTATTACTGAATGTTGTGTTAGGGGGAGAACAATCCCTCTTTAATCTCTACTTGTTTTATTTTACCTTCTTTCCCCAGCAATAAAATAGGGTGTATCATTTTGCACCAAAACAACTTTTTCTTTAGTGACTATTTTATGCTTTGTTCAGTACTACCAATGAAAGAGATACACTTAGCAGGACAACTGCCTTCCTGCCCTTCCCCTCACTCAGCAACACGTCCAGCAGTACAGAAATTATGCAGGGAGCAAAATACTACAATCATGGCATAAATACAACATAGCGCCTTCCCGATATGTGACTGGTGGGTTGTCGCAATGTGGAAGCCCTTCCTCTACACAGAGAATGAAATACCAAAGTCCTTTTCTGATACAAGTCCACAGGCCTGATTTTAGAGTCTAAAAACATTCCCTTTTGTCCAATCTTATGGTAAAAGCAACCATCAGGACACAGCTGTGCTCTGAGACCACCAGGAGGGAGAAGGGACCCCATCATCAGCCCCAAGCATCCGGGGGCTGATACGTGAAGTCATGCTTATGGAAAGCTCTCCCTCTCCCCTTGGTGCAAGGGGATGTCTCGCTGGCTGCCCACAGAGACAGGATTAAGAAAAAGCTTGTGAGTCTTTTCCTTTCTTCACAGAGGATATGTAAAAATAGAATAGCTCGCTTCTGAACCTACTTGCCCAGGTTATTTATTCCAGTAGCAATTCATGGATCTAAATTATTAAGCCTAACTAATTTTTACACTCCTTAGCATCCAAAGATAACGTGTGTTGGGTATTACTGCAGCTTATTAGAAACAGCTTGGATCAATGAAACAATCTGGAGGACATCAGGTAACGAGGTGACTGAGCTCGCCACCACAGACACTCACACTTGATGTGAAAGAGAAAACAATACCTTCTTAAAATACCACAACACCACAAAATTGCACATATGAAAGACAAGTCATGGCTTTCTGACCTCTTCTGTATCTTCAATTTATACTGTGAAACCAGAGTCCTGGTAGCTCCATGTCAATTCTCAGGCTAAATTCTTAACAGACAAGACCCTAATTGTGGGCTGCAGTGACACAATGGCAGAGCATTGCTCACAAGGAGCATCCCACAGACTTGGGGCCAAATCCTTCTCTGGAGACCATAGCTGGAGCATCCCTGGCAAAACTATAAGTCATGGCCAACACCTGTTTCCCTGGATTTTTTGTGGGAGAGTTTGCCAGCCTGCAAAAATCCTTGGTTGCCATAGAAACAGAAATACCACAGTAAAGCAAAAGGAAGTAATATTCAATTGTCGGCACAGAAAGATTGATTGTTTAGGTTTCCCCCCACACGTGTAAAACCAACACAGGGCTTTGTGTCATTTACTCCCAACCTAAATTCCCTCCCACTGGTTTCAGCTGGTATTTATGAGGGCTGTGATCTAGTAACCTTCTTCCTTTTCATAGCAACAGCCTCCCTTTGCTGCAGTAACAATAAGCCTAAGTATATCGAGAAGGGGGAGGGAGCCCAGCACCGCGTACGTCTCCGTCAAAATCATCATGTAGGCAAAGCGCTAAGGAAAGAGGGGAAGAAAAAGGATAAAATGCCATAATTATTTTTTTAAAAATTCCCTTTGGGTAGCACTCCTTGAATACCAATGGCTGCAGTGCAGCTCTTTGCTATGCAAGCAGCATAGCCATCCAGAATCTTTCAGAAAGAAGGCAGACCAAACTCCACAGTTCATCTGATACATTATTCCCATGGGTTGTAAATTATTCGCATTCCCTATTAATGAAATGCCTGAACAACTTTATGACCAATTAATTGGTGTACTTAGGTAAACTAAAGCAAGAGTGACATACTGGATTAAAACAATGAAGCAGCTTGTCCAGTACTTGGCCTCCAACAGGCGCTGGCTGCAGAGGAAGGTGTAAGCAACCAGCAAAAGATCATTAAAGCAGTAACGAGGCTTATGGGGAGGGGGGCAGTGCCTAACCCCAGGCAGCGCATGGCTGGCTGATGTCCTAAAGCAGGCAGCTTTATCTCGCCTCTAGAACTTCATCCTACATAATTTAACAGTGGATTTTCAAGTTAAGCATCTAATCTTTTGCCAAGCTTACTAAGTTATTTTCCTGAAATGCCTCAAGACAGAATAGCACAAGTAAAACGTGTGCTCTTTCCAGTTTTAAATACCTTTCAAATTCCTTAAACGTCCCTTTGTTCCTGCATTACAAGAGCAGCAAATAGCTGCTAATGAAGAACTGCACGGATGTTGCATTCCCTCAGATGGCTTTTAGTGCATTATAAGTGAGATACACAAAAATAAACATCACTGGTTTGTATTTTCATTCCGGATTAGTTAATCAATGGAACGCACAGTGAGAAAAGCATAGAAGAAATTGGTTTGAAAGGAGAACTAGGATGGGGAGAATGCTGGGTGAAGACAAGGAGCGAGGCAGTGAGACTGATGTGAAGGAAGACTGTGATGCTGAAGAGCATCAGGTGTGGCAGGACACTTCTACTGGATCATAAGGTGACATCACGAAAGAGTTCTTTTTCTGAGAATAGGAACAGGACCCAAGTATTACAAACAGTATAAGAAGCTGTAAAAGTAAATTAATATAAGAATCTGTACTACAAAACTGGAAATCTTCGGTTTGATTACGAAGACAGTGTGATAAGAAGGGATCAAAGTGCTTTTATTGATCAGGAGTTTGAGAAAGCCTCCAACACAGTACCATCCATGGGAAAAAGTTAATTCCTTGGCTTATTCCCCACATTTAGGCAATAGCAGCCAACTTACAATGAAGGTCCAAGGGACTGATCTGTGCAAATTACTGTCAAATGTCTCCACGCGTACCCCATCTTTTTTGCATTTACAGCCCAGCCTCATTCAGTGACCTGCCCTACTGCCGAGTTCCCTAATTAAGCTTAAGTTTAGATTGCTTCACTGCAACGAGAAAACAGTAAAGCATATCCTGGCTACTCAAACCTTAAGGAGATGCAGTGCTCGTCACAGGGAGAGCTATCTCCTAGTGTCATCTTGCACACGTATTTCAAACAATCGTTACACATAAACAAGAACACCCTACACATGCCCAGTGCATCCTTATTTTAGAGTTAAGTTCACTTCCATGATGAAGCTGCTTCAAAGTTAATGTGAAAAATAAAGAGGCAGTTTTGGTTGAGCTTTATCACATACAGCACACAGTGGGGCAGGATTAGCCAGAATTTTCGTGGTCTTTCATGGCTGAAAGATCAAGAGAGAGAGATTCCTGAAAACTGAAACTACAGCTAAAGCTCCTGTAGCATCCGTTTCACTGAGAGGCAGAATTCCAAGGGGGATGAGAGGTAGCATCCTCAGGAAAGCACCCTTTCTTGCAAAGCCAAAAGGCAACCTGCTGCAGAGTGCTTCACGGACTCGCCAGAATTTATTCTGCTTGCAAAATACACCACTGTTTTTATTTGCAATAATGTGTTCACTCCTCTGAGTGTAAGGGAACAGGGTGGTGTCTACCAAAACCTGTGCCACTGCAATAGAGCATTCACATTATATGCTTGGCATTAACAGCTTTACTTTTATTATAAATATAAGAATTATATATTAGAATTATAAATTAGAAAGAGGCACCCATTTACATCTACAAAGTTATACTACAAAAATAGGAAAGCAACACTTGCTTCAGCTACATGCATTTTTTGATTACCACTTCAGACTTGGCATAGAAACATTATATCTTCCTTGCCTTTATAAATAGTCTTGATAAATTTTCAAGGCATTTTAAATTGCTAGAAAATGCACAGACAGCTTTCAAAATCAGCACTGCAAAGCCAAGTTGTTTTGTAATACAAATGTTACCTGAGGTAACATCCAAAAAGATATTAGGTATAAAAATTCCTTTGTAGATGGGTCATGTCACTTATGTACCTCCAGAAAGACAAATTTTAAAAAAATAAAACCAGTGACAATTCAATGCCTTATATTAGGCGATCATTTGGACCCGATGCAAAGTTCAGTGACATCAAAATTCAGGAGAAGATGCCCAATGTCTCTATTTAACTTAGTTTTAGGAAATCTAAGCAAGATCAATGAATTTTCAAATACAAACACTGTTTCTGGTACAGAACGTTCCTTACTGCTTTAAACAAGTCACTTTGCAACCCAATTCCCTCATCTATAACATTGGAAGAGTTTTTCTCACTTTCCCGAAGCAATGCAAAGGGGTTTGGCAGGGAATCACTTGGAACATGGGCATTTTTGAATATGAATATGTTATGTGCTGCTAAATTATTCCATTTGAGAAAGATCAGCCCCAAACAATCCTGTAGAAAACCTGCTCACTGGTCCTGTGCATTCAACCTCTTTCAACTCTGTGCTGCTGTTTTATTTATGCCCTATATTTTCCTCAAGTTCTGCAAAATTCATCGATTTAAACTAATTTCAGTTTAAGAAACTAATTTCTGTAAATTAAAGTCTGCAATGCTCCAGGGTTTTAGGAAAAAAGCGGAGCATTTTGTCTGCTAAAAGGAAATCTAGAGATATCTCCAGGGAATAGCTAAAATTGCTTAGTTTCTCCACTAATGCCCTGAGACGCAGCAGTAGAGAAAAACAGATGTATATACGAGGGCATGATGCGATCTATTCCCTGGGGATGGGCTCGAGGTCCAGAATTCCCTTTCCTTGACTCTTGTTACACCAACCGCTCACGGCAAAGCCTTGGTCATCCATCTGCCCAAGCCGGGCAGGGGGGGCTGCTTCCGAGGGAGGGAGAAGCTCTTCCCCCACTGCTGATGGCCCCGGGTTGCATGAACGCAGACACAAGATGTACAGTTAAATTTCTACATGTTTATGTGAAACACAAGCACAGCAAACTTTCACTGACAGAAAAGATTTTTAGAGGAAAAAGAAATTATCCAGAAAAAGCTATTAAGTGCATTCCGTATTCTCCACAAGGTAGGCAAATCCCAAAGGTTAAGGGGAAGATTTGCAAAGGAACTTGAAGTAGACTCTGTCATGCACCCTGCTGAAATTTAAAAGACTGGTTTAACTCAATCTCTTCCAAATATTGTCTCCTGTATTACATGCTCTGTAACTTAGAGAAGAAATACCAACTTCTTCTGAAATTCATACATGCACTATGCTCAGAGGAAAATTGAAAAGTTATCATCCGATTCCAGAGTTTTACAGAAGTTGCTAATTTCCTTCTTTTCTGTGATTTCTCCCAAATGAAAACCCCCTGCCACTTGGTGTTAATAGAGTGTTGCACAGACTTTTGCCTGAAGGAAAAGCTTTTAGGCAAGCAAAACCAGAACTCTGCAGAAAAAGTATCCTCCTTTACCTCAATTAGGAGATGAAAGGCATCCCCCCCGGGTCCCTGGAAACCTTAAAGGATGGGGCAATAAGCAGCAGGGGTAATAAAGCTGTATTTACTTTAAATGGTGCAACTGCAATCAGTGAGAAGTTTTCAGTTTGCCAGACTTCAGATATGAGCACGGGCATGTATTTTTACTCAGTAACATTAGTGTAAACCTAGAGCCACTCCAGTGAGACCATCAGCTACCTTGCTCACATTCATCTCTCCATGCAAAGAGGCAAAGCGGTAGTTGTGGGTTCTCATCCAGCCCTCAAACAGTGTGCTTCCAGAAGAGCATTAAGTATCGTGGTTAACATCTGTCACCTGAGCTTTGTTTTTTCATTTTCTCCTTGGAATGTATTAGGTGCAGGTTTTGCTCATGTATAGGTATGAGGAAAGAGCTAAAGGCAGCAAACAATGCATTTTTTGATATGAGACTATTAGAGTAAAAGTTTAGAAGCCCCATTACTCATGTTAATTAAAACTCAGCTTTGAAGAGCCAACCAAGAACATCCCCACTCCAACTCAGGATGGAGAAGATCTGTTGTTGGAATTTATATCTGCACCTACTGCCCAGGGCTCAATCCAGGAAAAAAGCAGTACGAGTAATAGTAACTATAAATAGGACAGGTATCACACAGAAATAGACAACATCTTCTGAGTTTTAAACTCTCAGAATATCTAATTCAAGTAATTTGTAATAAAAGAATAGCAAGAGGAGGCCCAGTCAAGAGAGACATAATTGTAAGTCAACAGGTAAGTGAATTATCTATGAGTTGCAGATGTGTGCAATCTCACCGTAGAAAGAACAAGGAGGAAAAAAAAAATGCAGTCTTCTCTAGTTGGTGGTAACAATACAGCTTTTTTGTCTCTTGAGTATAACTAAAAGGCCAGGATAAACCCTCCATTCCCTGTTCCACTTAACAAGAGTGTTGCTAGCCATCCGAAACTCCTGTGCGTCCTTTGATACATGGAGAAAGACGCCAATAATGGCTTTCATAGGTGACATTTTATTCATTAATGTTTCTCCACATCCACCTTCTCTTTGTCAGACGAACACACTTTTTCTCCTCTTGACCAACTCATGAAAAGTGCTATTTTGTCATAGGTGCCCCTTCCACCACTTAAAAAAAAAAAAATCTGTAGGAAATCTTAAGTGCTAACAGTCTCCAGAAAAATCAATGGAATACTTAGTGGAAAATCATTTTCCCTTTCTCAGCTCCTTGTCAGCAGGCACAGGGAAATCCTACATAGCTTTGATAATATAGATCCAACTCTGAGCAGCTGTGCTTCAGGATACTGCCAAAGGATCAGGCCTGTAACCTAAATTGTTTCACATCCAACAACAAAACAGACAAACTTAATCGCAATAACTTTCCCAACACAGCATCGCAGGCTAAGAAATACAAGAAAAAATATCACAGTCCAAGTTCTGGACATCACAAACTATGTATGATACATAAGGTGACAACTTTATTCTTATGACAAAACTACTCTCATCTCAGCTGATGATCCTCCACACATCAAGTAAGATGAAAGCATTTACGTAATGGCTGCACCTTCCCCCCTCTCAGCAGGTAGCCAACATGGGAGGGAGAGCCTTGGGGTATGAAATGCCTCATCTTTCTACAGCTGGAATTTTAATCTTGACCTGTTCAAGTTACATTGAGCTATTCAAAAGGAATAATAGGAATTGTGTTCGTTGAAAAAGAATAGTCTTCTCACTCTACATGGACGTTAATTGTGCCCTTTTAGCCCGTTTTAGATAGCAAGCTTCAAAGAATAGATATGAGTTCATTTTCATCTTTAATAATCTTGGCTGTGCACTGAAATCAGGGAGTCCAGCAACGTGCTGCCCAACATGCTCATTCAACTACAAATCTACTTTTGAAAGAACACACTACACAATATTTATTTCCATTTATGAAATATTACATCTAACTTTGAATCGTCTTCCAGACTCTTTGACAGTTTGTAAATTAACTTTTTCCTCCCTTGTTGTGGCACTGGAGTGCCAAATATTAAAAAAGAGAGGTGTTCACAATTTACTGTGAAAACGTCACTTCTGTAGGATATTTAGAAGTAGAGCAAATACTTCACCTTATTGCAACCTTTCAGTAATTAAAGGGGGCTTAAAAGAAAGATTGGGACAGACTTTTTAGTACGGCATAACAATTTAGTAGCAATAGGACAACAGGTTATGGCTTTAAACAAAAAGATTAGATGCAAAGAAGAAATTCTTTACTGTGAGGGTGGTGAGACCCTGGCCCAGGTTGCCCAGAGAAGCTGTGGCTGCCCCATCCCTGAAAACATTCAAGGCCAGGCTGGACGAAGCTCTGAGGGACCTGATCTATCACTGAATATCACTGAAATTTTTGGAGTTGGAAGGGACCATAGAGATCATCTAACCCAACTCCCCTGCCAATGCAGGACCACCCAGAGCATGTCAGAGCATGCCTCTCAGGACTGCATCCAGTCGGGTCTTGAAAATCTCCAGAGAAGGGGACTCCACAACCTCCCTGGGCAGCCTGTTCCAGGGCTCTGTCACCCTCACCGTGAAAAAGTTTTTT
>BJBW01008330.1:3173-50998 GCA_004320125.1 Scolopax mira
ATTTCTATTTGCTTATTCAGCAGTGGGAACCTGAGCATTTGGAAACCAAGGGATAGAAGAGTATCTGTTGAAGTTAGGAGTATAATATCTGACTGTGTTTGTCCAAAAACACTGACATTTGGCCAATGGAAAAATGTGAGTGGCATGTTGAGGGAAGCCTGAGGACTTACCTGGTTTGCAGAGAATCATGCTTATACCTGAAACAAAGAATTGTGAACAACATAGGGCTGAACATTCAGGGTGAACACAATTCTCTTAGTAACAGTAACAGCAGTTACATCAGCTTTTCCCAGATTGTGTTTATCACACTTGTGACATAATGAGAAGGAGCACTCTAATCAACTGGAGTACTTTTAATCAACTGAGGACTGCTTAGGTCATTTTGTCCACAGCTCCTGGGTTAAGTGCCGCCCTTTTCCTGGATTTATCTTGCTTGTTGGTACAGAGGATTGCAAGCTAGACAGGAAAGCGGTATTTCCTTACCATTTATGTATTTTTACCTCAGTGTATGTACTTTCTGCTAGAGCTAATCCAGTTAGCTTGAGGCATGGGAAAGCACTTCTGTGGATTTTAGAGGAGTATTGCCTTTGCATGGGATCAGTAGATTAATTTGTTTGAAAATGTTGACATATTAAAATAATGATGACAGTCACCAGCTGAGTTAAGGATCCAGTATGTTTGATTCTACCTGTACTAGTGGCAAGAATTCAGAGATGTCTTAAACAAATAAGATTGGTAAGGATGATAGTCTCAGAAAGGAATCAATGTTTGTGCTGATTTTGTATTGCAGGTACAATCAAAGTATAAAATCATGCTGTGACACTAGTACAGTACACACCAAAATACAATTCAAGAGCTTCTACTTCATGAGAGAAAGCAAAAATGTTGAAGTCTTTCTGGTGTTGATGTCATAAGACAGAAAGCATAATTGGGCAAAAGTGACATCTTCTAGATGGTCTAGATGGTGAATTCTGTTTTGCATGAGGAGATCACAGCAAAGATCAGATAAGGACTAGAGAAACATCTCTCTTCAGTTTTCAGAGTAGTCATATGGGACTTTTCTTCCAGTGGAGTGCACAGGAACCTGGAAATACCTGGAAATACAAGCCAACTGCTATTCTTGTTGGGGTGGGAACAATTTATTAGTATGTGGATGTGGGATCTTGAAGAACATCAGACTGAGGAATGAGAGGGAAATAGGAATTTTAGGCTGTAATTAGAAAAGATAGGAAATAGTGGAAGAGGCTGGCACGCTTGGCATTGAACAGATAAAGACTTCTGCAGAAATAGCATGCAAATGAAGTCATGAAGAGTAAATAAGTGACAACTGCGGACTCCTAGAAACAAGTTACTACCACACCCCATTTGCATTTCTTTCAGCTCTGCAGCTGACACTAAGCAGAAAAAAAAATGTAGCTGAAAGCTAGGATTCTGAGATCAAGACCACAGCTTATGTTGGTTGGCACCCAGGCCACTGAGATCTGCGGTCTTCTTCAATGTGTCATGCTGTCACTTGGATGCCCAGTATGGAATTTGCTAAGGCTAGCCTAAAACAGTACTAGATCTTCAGGACAAAGACAGGGCTTTTCCCAATTTTTAATACTTTGTTTCTCTACCCAATAATTTTGAAGACCTTGTCCAAGGAACTATACATTTTGTTTCTCGTATTGTCCTCATTCATATCTGGAGATTAATTTTAGGGTTCTTAATTGCATGTCATCTCAATACACCCATTGAGAAATCCATTAATTCTCCAGAGCTCAGGTCAGTGGGTGTCTCCTGGCCCATCTCTCTGTGTATTGGGCCCAGGGTCTTCATGGCACTCTCCTCCTTGCTGCTGGCATAGAATGTGACCCACCAGCATGACCTATGGAGCTTCTGTGTGTCCCATTATTTCCTGGCTACTCTGTCAGCCCTGTTTATCTGCCAGCAGCTTGGAAAATGGCCTGAATCCGTGCTTGGTTGTGAATCAAAAGAATTCCAAAGACACCTTTGCAGCCCTCATTTCTGCCCTGGACAGCCTTCCCAGCTGTGGCTGGGAATCATAGCTTGCACAGTAATGCATAGTCTTTCCTACATGATTCCTGAAGTGTTTGAAGAAATGTTAAAGAGTAATTGCTCTGCTCTTCTGGAAAGCAGGAGATACTATGCCACATAGTACAAATAGGGAATCATGCCATAGTGTAGCAAGGGCCAAAGGCCACGGAATGGATTCATGCCCAAAGTTCAGACTATTGCACAGGACTTGTTCCCAGTATTGCATGCTAAATCCCCAAAGTGTGATCTTGTGTTTGAACAGTAGACACATCACCTACTGCCTAAAAAAACCTATTAAGTGGAAGGCTATACCATTGCTATTTAAGTTCCACAGAACAGAAAAATAAAGTAACATATACATGAAAAAAATAATGACAGTTACCCTAACACAGTTTACATACAAAGAATAAACAGAGAATATTTTCTAATAAACAACTTCAAAACAGGTAATTGTGAATGTACTGATGCTGTAATATATACAACAAAGGAAAATCTAATGTCCTGGAGGCTTATTTATTAAGATAATTGCCCTAATGTACATCTAATGTTTGTACTGTGCTATGATGATATGTAAAGCCACAGAAATACTGCATTACTTTGTTCATTCAGATTTATGTGTATTTGTTAAGTATTTGATCTCCAGATACCTTGCATACTACACAATGAGAATGAGAGAACTAGGCTGAGGTAAGCAAAAGCAAAAAGGATGTTACCAAATACCGAAGTTCTAAGGTGAAGGTGGCAACACCACATCCCTGTCTCAGTAGTCAGACACATTTAATTCTGAACCCTGTATTAAGATTAAGATTCTTGAAGCAGTAATCAAGCAGTAAAGAAATCTCTTTTTTTGATTTGAAGGATAATTGTTCTAATTGTTTTTCACTGTCAGTGTTGCTTACCAGTTCTGCAGGCTAGCAGAACTGCTTAGCAAAGAATAGATTTTATCTGTGACACATTTGAACTTTTTTTTTTTAATATAGTACAGTGTACATGTCTAAATTTTTGTTCTGCATCTTTATGGTCCAGGTTCTGAGTACTGTTGACTAAAACATGGGCATCAGTAAACCAGGTATGTGATCCACAACAGATTCTCTGCTAATCATTCTCTTGCATGAAAATGGTCCAAAACATATACTACAGCATCACTCCAGTTATTTTGATCCACTAACAGATGTCCTTGTTATCAGCCAGCTGGCTAAGAGACAGCAGAAGACATTAAACCAGTGACTGAAGTGGGACAATATGTGGCAGCAAGCCATACCACCAGTCTCTTACTTTGAACACTAGCAAGTCACAGGTTTAGGAGGGAGTCACCTGTGTTCCCCACACCTGCAGAAACTCTGAGAGAGCAATTGTCTGGTTTGATTGCTTACAAAGGCTTTGGCCCAGAAGACACAGACCTTCACAGAAGGGAGTGGTGGAAGGCGGAGTGTGCAGGACTCCAAACTATGCTGCTATGTTTTTGCTTCATTTAAACTTAATTTGCTTTAGCAATGGAAGAAGACATTTGGCAATTAGACTTGCTTTGTGCATGAACTCAGAAAAATACAGTGGAGTAGGATTCAGAAAGATATTTTGGGGAAAGATGGGGAAACCCAAAGCAGTCATTCAGCACTGTGTGATTCCATTTATGATGCTTTTGGAAAGAGAAGTGTAACTCTTTTTGCTCTCCTCAGCAGTTTTATGCCTGCTTTTCAAGCCTTCAGAGTCCCTGAAGTTTGACCTCTCACAGCTAGTGGGGGGTACTTTGTTATCCTCCATGCTTTCAGTCCTCTACAATACGGTCTAACCAGCAATTTAGTTTCAGTCTTGAATTTCTGTTACCACTGGCACATACAGGACAACACAAAAGAAAATGCTCTGTTCTGATGAAACTTATAAAGGATTATGAATTTAAGAACTAATAATTGATTTTACATACTAGAATCACAGTACAAACTGAAACGGTGAAATATAGAGTGTATGCTTTTAAGGGTGCCACGTACAGTATTTTTACTGTTAAAAAAAAATCTTATGGTTTTACCCACTGATGATGTAGTTACTAGTAATGGTGTGGCTTATTCAGTTGATCTGTGGTCAGACTTAGTAGTTATAATAAATTTTCCCAGGATTATCAACAGGGTGAAATAAGGGAACTTTTAGAACAAGTGTGATTACAGGTTTTTTCCTGTACCATACCTATGATATGGTTCCAAAAAGTTCCAAATACCTCAGGAATCCTCCTGCATACATCTCAGCAGTTCTAAGGAAAAGGTTGTTGTCAGTTGTGCATCTCTAGTTGCCTGTGTTAAAGGATTCCAGGTATGTGCTTTCAATGTTTCTCCTTGAAATCTTGCAGAAAAAAATGCATAACTGCATAACTGATGGGGGGGAGGGGGGGGGGGGGGTGTCGGACTAAATGACCTTTGAAGGTCCCTTCTGGTTCAGATGAATCTATGATTCTATGATAACAGTCTCATAGAAATCTACTGCTTTAACTTTTTGTGTCTATTTCTTGGTTTTAGGAGTCTTAAGTGAGATATGGTAAAATCTGTGAGTGGTAGTGTAAAGATAAATAGCAAAAACCTTGTAATACTCAAGTATTCCGAACTTTAAAAAAAAAAGGAGTTTCATCAGCAAGTTAAATTAGACAATGTTTCTCAATTTTCACTATTTTGTAATTGTGGCAAATAAGGGCTTGTAAAAAGAGTTTTAAGAGAACAAATGTTAGAAACAGTTTTCTTTTTCTTATGTTTTAGCACTTCATTACTAGATTTAATGTTTCAAGAATTGTGGGCTTTATTAATAGCTAGTTTTGTTCATTTAAAACCATTGTCACTTTATTTATGGCTGTAAAGTTGTAGAAAGTAAGTGAATAGAATGGGAGTAATTTTCATTTTAGTTGTTTCTACAGTAATTTTCTAATTTTGCCCTGACTTTGAAGACTTGTAATACTCAAATGGCTGACAAGTGGATGATCCAAACTGTAACCTGGAATGTATAATTTTCCCCCAAAAAATGTATGTGCTTCCCCACGTCTTACAGTTTTTCGTATGATGCCATTGACGGCTACTTCAGACTGAGTCTTGTGTTTCATAAAGTTGCATTTGAAATTAACAGTTACCTGACATTAAGATCTAACTACTCATCTAAAGGCAAGGCATTTAAGCTATAGGGAAGCTTCCCATGTAGATAGGGATGAATTTTGCAAGATGAGAATCTTAAGCATTTTTATCAGGAGCCTGTAATTCAGATAATTTAGAGATCAGTATTCCCTACTTTCTTCCTGTGAAGATGGCATTCCTGTCACTCTCCTGTGAGAATCAGGATTTAGAGAGCTCAAGCAGGAGTTATAATAGCCTGCATATAGTTCATGGTGTTAAAATAATTGGCGGTGTTGCCAACAGAGCTTTAAAACAATGAAATAAAAAAGAGACTGAAAAGAAAAAAAGATTCAGTACAGGTTTAGTTTGGAGATTTCATTTTGTTCTTGATTATTGCAGATGACCGCATGAAGAAAATCAAAAAATCAAAACCAGGATGTCATTAGGGACTTACGTGAATGTGGTATGGGAAATCAAGGTTGGTTGTTGGCAAAAATTGCTGTAGCAAAGGCTATTTTTAAAATTGATTAAGGAGTTTTACATTAATATGCCATACCAGTGATCAGTCAGTATCAAAGTAGTCAATAGGTTTCAAATAGTGCCACGTTATACTCTCCCAATCCGGTTCTCCTTGTAACGTCTTCAAAGGGTCTTCGAGGTGAGATGGATGAATTTCTCGACCGTGCCCTCTAAGGGGCAGCATTGAAGAGCAGGTCTCTCTGTAAACAGCCGCTTCTATTCCTAATGTGGAGTAGGTGTAAATGACTAACAAATCGGTGCTTATTCTCTGTTGTGTGGAATGACGGGTTTTCAAAGGGAACCAATGTGTTTGGGAGTCATTACTGACAATCTCTCAAAACTCCTGCAGCAAACATGTTTCAGTTTAAGTGATAAAACCATCGGAATTCTCCCCTGTGGAGTACTAAAAGTCATACAAAAAAATTGGGTGGCTCGTTATATTTTTTAGCGTGAAACTGATGGCAGAGCCTATTTGCCTGACTGTCTTGTGAGAAATATCAATATTGTGTCATATTAGAAGCAATATGTCATCTTGACTAATGCTAATTAGATAACGTCAAGTCTTTCCTGACAGTATTGCACTTAAACAGTACTGTGTGGGTGACTTAATATGGGAATATGCTGGAGATGTGTCACTGGGTTAGTCCTGTACATTAGATCACATGACTATCTGCTTCTTCCTTATTAAAGTCCTGTGCTAAGAGGAAGAGAGTGACATTAATAGTGACAAAATGGTAGTGCTTGGTCCTTCACTTGCAGTCTGCCTCAAGGGCATGGGTAACCATTTAGGAAGAACAAAGTTCAAGTGTTCTTTCACTACTCTGAAAACAGAAGTAGTTTACTGTCTTCACCCTACTTTGTCTTGTCTGTGTCCCAGTAGAAAATTGGTAGAGTCTTGTTTTCTGAGCAAGAGCTGTCCCTGAGTAAGGCGACCTTTGAAATTGTCTTGTATGATTTATCTGCCAGAGAAAAGTCTGTTGGTTTGTTGGGGTATTTTTGTTGGGTTTTTTTTTCCAGTGTGCTTTTACAAAAAGGTAATATATTTTGTTTTATAAAAATATAATATCTTTCATTGGAACAAGGAATTTTGCTGGAATTTGGGTTCACGGGGGAAAGTGGCATGAACATTCATCATTAAAGACTGTATGAGAGAATCGTCTTTCTATCCTAGGAGAGTTGGATGTGGGTTAGTGGCACATTGGTAAGCAAAATAGATGCATTTGTGTTTAAGTGCTTGCAAGAAAGTGCTAGTGTTTCCAATTAGCCAGCACTAGCCAATGCTAGCTTTAAACATTTGCCTGCTGATCGTCCAGTGAATTACTGTACTCTGTCTATCCATCCTTCATCATTCCCTATTGAGATGACCCACCATCATTCATCCCATAATTAGTTTTTAAAGGTTATTTCTGTCTCTGTGCTGATGTGAGTGAAACGTATAAGTTTGCACCTGTTGATTTCTGACAATAGTGAGGATTTCCCAGTAATATTTCTAACTTCAGCTTTCATCTTCTGTTCCACGCAAGAGATATGCAAGGATCTTTGGCAGCATCATACCTCAAAGACTTCAGTTTTCTTCCCCTCAGCAGAATTAGTCTCCCACACTTTTTATCTAGAGTTTGCTGTGGAAGTGATACTTTTTCACCAGCCAGGTTTTCAAATGATTAAAGATGCATTTATTTCCAGATGGTCTTAAGGCAGGTGTAAAAACTGTTGAGTAACTCCTGTAAACCCACATCACTTTGACTGAGGCATTTTTTTAATTTCTCTGCAACACCCTCCTTCATTAAATGTGTATGATCCTATATAAGTGAATTCGTCTATTACATATTAATTTGCCATTAATTATAAAGTTTCTTATGTGCTATTTTTTAAGTCAGTGCTCAATGTATGTTTCATGCTGGTTTTAATGAGTTAATTTAATCTGATAGTGTTCAGCTCAGCCATTTATGAGTGGAGAGCTCAGAGGAAAGTACATTATTTTACCTGTGTTAAAATACTACCTAGGCAAGGAGACTGGAGGTTGACCATGTTACATTGTGAGTGAGGTTCGACAGGACTAAATAATGTATACTTTATTTATACTTTTCCATTATCCAAAAGACAAGAAAGATGTATTCTTCTCTGATTGTGGATTTCTGGGTGGAAAAATTGTGATTTGATTACATGATATTGGATGTTCAGATCTCACCCAGGGTAACTGCTGCTGTAGTGAAAACCATTTCTCTAGCCATTTCCACGCAGAACTGAAATGGTTATCCTTAGGAACTGCAAGAAGAGATTAGGTCAACAAAGAAATTCTTGTTTTGTGGCTGGTGTGAGGACACTTATTCAATTACCATGGCAGACAAATGGAATATACCATCCAGCTTTTAATATTTGGCAAATTCTGAGCCATGCAACCCAAGTGGTATTGGAAATACAGAATTACAGGACTTCAATGTTTATGCTTTCAAAATCAATTCTCTATAGTATGGAGCAGCTTCACCCTGACCAGCCCCAGTATCAGTAAAGGGTACCAAATCCCTCTCACAGTGGGATTTTTAACAAATTTTGTTGCATAAATAAGTTAATCACAAATTGTCAAAAATGGGATTCTGTTTGAATTGAGAGGAATCTATAAAATAAAATAAAAATAAATAAAAACATGAAAATATAAATAAAAAATAAAATAAAAATTAAAAATCTATAAGATTTTTCTCTTGTGTGCAGTTTTTGGCAAAGCATTTTCATAATTTTTTTTTAATTTCTTCTTGGAACATCTTCCATATGCTACAATATTTAAAGTGTATTTTTAAATAATGACTAGCAATCTGTGAAACACCATTTTAGCATGAATGAGGTCATATGGTACTAAAATACTGCTTATACTAGGAAACTGAGATGAATTGAAAGTAGCACAGCTAAAAAAGGGAACGCAGCAGGTGTTTTATTAGATAGCAGATATTGGCTTTTTTTACATCTGTAGAATAACTGATACTTCATCCTAAAAATTGTTACAAATTTGCATGTTTCTACTACTGAAGATCAGTAAGTCCCAGTGTTCCTAATTTAGAGTGTTTCTTTGAGGTGTTTTTGATTAATAAAACATTATATCCTCTTCTAGCATATCACCAGTTTCGTAATGTGATACAGGATTGAAAGAATTTTGCTTGGGTACCAGACATCTGATGACTATGAGTATGCTGGAAAGGAAACAGGGCAGGCTGCTCTCCTACAAAAAGAACCCAAACCTGGAGTTATCAGCATTCTGTAATTTTCAGAGAGTTGACCATAAGGTGTACATGCAACCTGCTATAAAGAAGTATTTTTTGTGTTGCAATAAATAGGAGAGTACTTTTCTTAGATGTGCAGATTTTAGTCACCTACTTATGAATAAGAGAAGTGGGATTTATCTCTACCCAGATTTACAATGCCTTTGACTATTAATTTGGGCATGTCACAGAAGTAAAGCACCCTCTTGTTTAAAATTGAGATCTTCCCTAGTTTATTGTTATAAAGTAATTCAGAGAACCTTTTAAAATGTGTTGTTTAAATCCATATTGTTGAGGGCTCTAGCACTATAGCTCCAGTAATAAACAGATAATAAAACAGTTACAGTCAAATCATTCATCCTGATGCTTGAAATTTAATATTCTGCACACAGAATGCTGTAATATTCTCACATTTTAAAAATATGCTGCCTTCCATAAAGTAGTAGTTTCAGGTGACTAATCATTGTGTAAAGCACGGAATTGATATATAAATGCAAATTAGGGGCCTTTTGGTTTGTGCAGTTTTGGTATCTTAGTGCATGATCCATAGCTTTTGGGAGCAGCACATCCCTTACAAGCATATTAAGTGAAGTACAGGTGATTCCACTTTCTTTTGTAAATTCTGCATAGTAATACAGATTTAACTAGAAATGCTGACATTTAAGAAACATGTATACACAGATACACTGGATACAAAACATAACATTTTGCCTCAGCCTTCACTGGCACAGGCTCTAGCCACACCACCAGAATTGCAGAAGGCAAAGGAAGGGACTGGAAGAATGAGGAACAGCCCACTGTAGGAGAAGACCATGATCAAGACCATCTGAGGAACCTGAAGGTGCACAAGCCCATGGGACCTGATGAGATTCATCTGCGGGTCCTAAGAACAGGTGCCTTAAATTGTCATGCTGCTATCCATCATATTTGAAAAGTTGTGGCAGTCCAGTGAAGTTCCCACTGACTGGAAAAGGGGAAACATAACCCCCATTTAAAAAAAGGGAAAAAAGGAAGACCCAGGGAACTACAGACCAATCAGTCTCACCTCTGTGCCTGCCAAGATTATGGAGCAGATGCTCCTGGAACTATGCTAAGGCACATACAAAATAAGGAGGGGATCAATGATAGTCAACGTTGTCTTCATTAAGGGCAAATCGTGTCTGACAAACTTAATGACCTTCTATGAGAGCATTATAGCATTGGTGGGCAAGGGAAGAGCAACCGACATCATCTATCTGGACTTGTGCAAGGCATTTGACACTGTCCCACATGACATCTTTGTCTCTAAATTGGAGAAGCATGGATTTGAAAGATGAACCACTCGTTGCATAAGGAATTGGCTGGATGGCCACACTCAAAGAGTTGCGGTCAACGGCTTGATGTCCAAATGGCAACCAGTGGTCAGTGGCCTTCCTCAGGGGTTGGTACTGGGACCAGTACAATTTAACATCTTTGTTGGCAACACGGACAGTGGGATTGAGTGCACCCTCAGCAAGTTTGCTGATACCACCAAGCTGTGTGAGGCAGTTAACATGCTAGAAGGAAGGGATGCCATCCAGAGGGACCTGGACAGGCTTGAGAAGTGGGACCATGTGAAGCCCATGAAGTTCAGACAGGCCAAGTGCAAGGTCCTGCACATGGATCATGGCAATTCCAAGCACAAATACAGGCTGGGTGGAGAACAGATTGAGAACAGCCCTAAGGAGAAGAACATGGGAGTGTTGGTGGATGAGAAGTTCAACATGAGCTGACAATGTGCACTGACAGCCCACAAAGCTGATTGCATCCCAAGATGCATCAAAAAAGTTTGGCCAGCAGGTCAAGGGAGGTGATTCTCCCCCTCTACTCCACTCTGTGGAGACCCCACCTTAAGTACTGCATCCAGCTCTGGAGCCCCAACTTAAGAAGGACATGGACCTGTTAGAATGTGTCCAGAGGAGGGCCACAAAGATGATCAGAAGTCTGGAGCACCTCTCCTATGAAGATGGGCTGAGAGAGATGGGGTTGTTCAGCCTGGAGAAGAGAAGGCTCCAGAGAGACCTTATAGCAGCCTTCAAGTACCTGAAGGGGGCCTACAGGAGAGATGGGGAGGGACTTTTTATCAGGGATTGTACTGATAGGACAAGGGGTAATGGTTTTAATCTGAAGGAGGGTGGATTTAGATTGGATATTGGGAAGAAATTTTTCACTATGAGGGTGGTGAGACACTGGAATAGGTTGCCCAGAGAAGTTGTGGATGCCCTGACCCTGGAGGTGTTCGAGACCAGGCTGGATGGGGCTTTGAGAAACCTGGTCTAGTGGAAGGTGTCCCTGCCAATGGCATGGGGTTTAGAACTAGATAATCCTTAAGGTCCCTTCCAGCTCTAACCATTCTATGATAAAATGACTATGAACTCAATTTTTGCGTGCATGTACCATTTAAACTGGGTACGAGTAAAGTGTCTGGAAATGTGCAGTGTCAGAGCCATCTGGTAAAACCACCCATAGGCTATTCAGGCGTCATTTCAGTACAACACCCTTGCTGTCATGGCTATTGAAGATTTTCCATGTCTTAAGAGAGGCTTTTCTAGGCTTTACTGCAATGGCATGTAATGAAGGCACTCAGGACACCTAAATACTACCTGTCCTTACAAAGTAGATGAGGATCTTTTGATCCAGGCAAAGCTCTGGCTCCATGCAAGCTGAAGAAGAATATTTTTAGTGATTTCATTGGAGCCAGGATTTTCTGTATCTTCAAACAAGTACTTTCACAGTAATTGGGCAAGGAGCTGGAGATCAATATCAACCACTGATGGTATTGAGCTGTAGAATGTTATTTGCAGTAGTGGTTGTGATCAGAGACAAATCTCTTTCCCTCTCCTTCCAAAGGAGACATACAGGGAGGAACCCTCAGCCTTTTCAGAAACACATCGAGAGAAGAGAAAATGGCCAGCACAGTCAGAGGCACAGTCCTGCTTTTCACTCACTCTTTGGGTCAGAGCCCATAGTCTGCTCTGAAATCACACTACGGTTAAAACGACGGCCTCACCAGATACTTCACTAATGGTGTAGCTGTCTGATACCCTCCTGGGTCATTTCTGGGGAAAGGCAGTGTGGGTAGAATATCTTTGCAGTTTAGTCATTTCAGAGTATGAAAAAGGTCTTTTGAGGCCACAAGGGCAACTGCTGGCTTCCTGAGATTTGCACTGATTAGATCAATCCTGGGCTAGGGCCAGAAGGTGAGAGGGTGAGGAAGGATGAAAATTTAACTTTAGACCTTCACATCTCTATTTGTCCTGCAACGTCTCTATATGTCAGCCAAGCCAAGAGAATCTAGCAATGTGCCTGTACAAGAGATCTGGATTAGATAAACCTTTTCCATTTGGAATTTAAAAGTATCAAATATACCTTCAAAATACATCTTGAAATATAAAAGGAGAACTTCTTTTCAAGCACAGAACTAGAGATATACAGCTATTCTGTATCATCATTCCGTAATTGTTCTCCATTTTTCTCCATGTGTTCTAATGACTGTGATAGCAGTCAATGAAAGAAGTCATGTAGGCAGTACACATGCATGACACAACCAAACAAAAGTTTAACCTGAAGAAATTAATCTCTCTTGCGATACTTTGAGATTTATCTATTAATTGCTTGCCTGCGGTTTCAAACCCGACAAAAGCTATCCGGAATCGCACTAGAAAATCCTCCGAGTTCAGTCAAATGTCTGATTTAGTCAGCTTCAGCTATCAGTGCCACGGCCAGCTCATCTATAAATACATCTGCTTTCACAGCGTACACATTCTGAAATTTGCCCGTTGCCTCCTCCGAAGAGCGGGGCTGTATCTTCTGCTATGAGGCAAGCCCTGCTTGACCAAAGCCAAGACGAACCAACGCGCCAAGCCCACCCCTTGTTGTTAGCTTTGATAGTCGCTGCTATCACTTGATAGTTCGCCTGTAGCCCGTCCAAGTTGGCAGTGTCAGCCCGAGCTGATTGGAGCTGCAGACATTTTTGCTGACTGGAGTCATGCTATCTTTGCCAGTTTGCTGGAATAGACACAGACACTGATTGGGTCATGCTGACAACATTCCTGTCCTATGAAGCAAGTCTGTTTGTATTTTAGGTTTGCCAGGACTAATGAATTAAAAATCTTGGGCTCGCCACAGTTTGCTGCTTAATAATGCCTGTGACAGAAGGATTTTTTCCTCCCTGAAGCGTGACAGCATCTTAATCCCTCGTCACTGGCAAGGAGAGGAAGGAAAAGCGGAATTGTGGAGAAAAGCGGAAAAGGGTGATCTTTTGGGACGGCAAAGCCTATGGGAAGTGCAGGTAGCAGCATGTTGCCCTGACAGCTGTCTCAGCTTCTCAGACCTTGTCAGTTTGTTGCTATGCAGCAGGTGCAGCCTTTTCTTTTATTGAAGCTTTACTCCATAAAGGCAACAACAAGCCAAGGCAGTGGCTGGCCCTGGATTATACAAGTGCAGACACTCCGCTAAGTGAGGTAAGGCAACAGGTGTGAAAACTGAACTAAATTGATAGAGCTGTAACAGCGCTTAATCTGAGTTCTGCTGCAGATTTTTTATGGAGAAACAGCAGCCAGTTCTATAGGCAATTGTTGTGGAGAGCTGCTCATTAAACCTCATTAAATTCCAGGTTGCCCACACACCCTCATCTCTGTCTACAGAGATACTGTTCTTCATTCATGGAGAAAGCAGGTGGGGAATTGGGGGCAGTTAAGTCGGCGTGTTTCCTGTATCACCTCGTTTGCACACAGGCTGCTTCCATCCCTCTCTGTTTTCTTTGATTGCTTTTTTTGTGATGAAGAGCTTGAGGATTCTGCACAAAAAGGAGTGAAGGGATAAATGCAATATAAAAAAAAAAGACAGCAGGGTAATTGCTGTGTATGAGGATGAGATTTTTTTTTTTTTGTGGAATGAAATGAAAAAGCTCTTTTGTTATGATAGAATTCACCATTGCTTTTGAAGGGGTATTGAATTTTGCCCTCACATAGTAGGTGGTTAAAAGAGGTAATTTAAAGACATTGTAGACCACAGACTATGTGGCTGGGATAAGACAGCATATTTACTCCGAGCAATATTGTTATGGCAACTTTAAAAACTCTAGCAGAATGCATCATTTTAGTTTCTTAGGCTATGATATGAAATGTTAAGTAAATTTCTGTGTGGAAGACCACCTGAGACAGTAAGCAGATGTCAGGGGGATATGTACCACCAAAATGGAATGATGAACAGCCTAGTTTCAATGATGTGCTTATCACTTAAAATTTTTTTTTTTCTTCATCTTGTGTTGGGAGGTATGGAAGGGAAATATAATAAGAAATTTTGTGTTACTAGTTCTGTTGTTTTTTAAAAACAATGAGATGTCTCAGATGCTTCTTATAAAGTGAAGGTCTGTAGGGGAAAAAGATCAATAATTCTCAGAAGTTAAAAGTTATTTAGTCTGATGCAATGGACTTCAAAATTGAATATTTCAGTTGACTCCAAAGATCATTGCCTGAGCCCAAAAATACATATTGTAACAGTTAAT
Organism: Scolopax mira; assembly: GCA_004320125.1. Taxonomy (NCBI): domain Eukaryota; kingdom Metazoa; phylum Chordata; class Aves; order Charadriiformes; family Scolopacidae; genus Scolopax; species Scolopax mira. Next base: position 17,591 of record BJBW01008330.1, read on the forward strand.
TGTCTTTGCCCAGTAGGTATCATTTCAATTTTTGTGTGTCTTGATTATTAGTCATGGGAAATAAAGAACAATCCCTGATATCCTTCATGTGTTAACAGAGAGAGACACACTCAGCTCCAAATAAGATTTATTCAAAGTAATGATTTTAGATTATTTTTTGTCATTTTAAGAAAAGATTATGCAATTCAAATAATAAATTCTTGTGCAGCATTGCTACAGAGTAACTATCACTCTGCTAGCAAAATATTAAGACAGATAAAACAAATAAAAAATAAATGCTGAAATTAATGGGCATATGCAAATTTGATACTCTTCCACTCTTTGCAAGGCAGTGATGTCAGGGAAGCGTTGGATTCACTTGTACATCACCAAGTAAGATTATAATCCTGAAATATTGTTATGTTCTATTGACTTTCTGAGACTGCCAAATAATTAAGTGTAAATTAGAATGAATTGTTGGGATTTCCATGCAATACAATAGCTACTGAAAAACTGCAAGACTAATGGCTTAGGAAAATGTTTTTTAGAAACTAGCTAAGTTCTCTGTTATATACTGACATGAGATACAACTTTTAGTAAATTCATTGTATTTTCCTGAAGAATCTATTTTCTAATTGACTGAGGAGTTTTTATGGTAATTTAAAAAGCTACTCTCGTAATTGTCCACATAGTTGCTTTGGATACAATGCACTCTGGATAGCATAGTCTTCAGTCCTAAAATAATTTCTTTATGGGCAGATCTTTTGCATGCATGAAGTCCCAATGACTTCATGTTCTCCACACATGGAGCTAATCAGAAGATTAATATCTGTGAATTTTAGCAGCTTTGTGTTAGGTATACAGAGAGATTAAGTTTGCGTTCAGCTATTTAATAGAGTTTAACCAAAACCGTTTATTCAAAAGGTTAAATATACATCTAGAGCTCTAAGTCTAACTTTTGAGTGTTCAGAGATGCTTTAATTGTACCGTTACAGATGAGTAAAGCTAATTCTTTTGTTGCTAAAGAGTTGCTTAGTGCCCTGCTTGAAATGAACTAGCAATTTTCTTAATGGACAGGGTTTCATCTCAGTAAAAGCGCTTTTTGGAATTGGTGGTCTCAGGAGAAAGACGGAGGACTGAGTAAGGTCCCGATCCAGGAGTCAAACCCATGCAGACAGACCCCTACACCTGCCCAGAGTTCCAGTGAAGAATCGCCACCAAGGTTTGGAGAACCCAGTAACTTTCTGACCATTAAACGTGTGACTGTTAGGCACAGTTCGACTGGGGGAGCGTGGGTGGTAGGTAGGAGGATGGGTACCTCCCCATTGACACCCTGTGGAGTGGTGTGCACGTTTCCAATCACATGGCAAGCTTGGGGTCGTGTTACTCTCAACTCCCCACCCCTTCTTCCTTCTTCACCTTCAGAACCCGGCAGCATTGCCACGAGTCAAGGCTTGCTGAAGGGGCAATGGCGGGGAGCAAGCAGGTGAGGAGAGGGGAAGCTTCCTTTGCCATCGTTCTTTCTAATCTGTAAATAGCAAAAGAAAGGCAGTCTCTGCACTGAATGAATTTCACTTAAATCCTTTTTGAATGGAAAAATGAGTTGGCGCTCCCTTGACTTTGATTCTAAACGCTGCTTAGCTGGAATGAGAATGCCTCTCATGTGAATGCATGAGAAGCATTAAAACTCATTTATTGAATGGTGTCACATGCTCTATAATATATCTATTGCTTGTATTATTGCAGCTGGAACAAACAAGTAAAAACATTGACTCAAGTGCCCACATGATCACCACCGCCAGGGTACCTGCTGATAAGCCAGTACGAATTGCCTTCAGCCTGAATGACTCCCCAGGTACAGTTCAATTTATGGAGTAAACCACAACGAAGTAATTGCTTTTAAATTTTACATGTTCTTACCAGAGTTTACAATATCAAATGAAGTCCAGTATTGTGGGTGGGTTTTTTTCCTGAGTGGTAGCATGTGATCATTTTTCCTGTCTGATAACCTTTAATGTTTCCATTAACAATTTCATTAGACTAAAACCACTAGATGACTCTTTAGATCTCAGCTTTCTTTCAGTGGTTTATGGAATATACTTAGGACTGTAATTAACTATCGCATTTATCTGCATATGCACTATGTCTGATTTAAGGAATATTAAAACAAGGAAAGTAAAAGGACATTTTGTACTGAGGATGAGGCTACAGCAGGAAGAGACTTTCCCTTCAGCAGGAAGGTTGGAAAGTGCCACACGTGCCCAGCTTGGTGAAAGGTTTCAGGAAATGGATGCCCCACATGGCATGTTCCCTGAGAAAGCAGCAGAAATTGCATTGACGTTTATCCTGTCAGCTAGTGCTGATTGGGCATTAATTTCTCCAAACATACCCTGTAATACATGTTCCCTCTGGCCTTTTGAACAGATGGATATTATGAGTTTGCACCTTAAATATTATTAAGGTCTAGAGAGCTGTTGCCACATGGCAAAAGACAGAATGAAATAAAGTAAATTGGAAGCTGGGAAGCATCCCAAAAAGGGTTGACTGTGCTGTTGCTAAAGGTGAGTGCCTCAACTCAGGGTTGAGATGTGTTTATGGCATGAAATATAAGAATCTCCGATAACGATAACTGAAACTCACTGTTGATGAGTGCTTTATAGGATGGTATGCATTGTAGCATAATGTGTGAGACCACTTCCTGAGCTCTGTGTGAATAGTCTCACCTTAAATACAATTTTCTCATTTAAAAAATATTTTAGAATATGCATTATCTTTCCTAGCTGATTGTCGTTTAATATTAATCTGCAGCTACAAGACTGAAATAGAATCTCATTCTCTAAGCAAGAGAATTTAAAAACAAACATATTCGTATGTTATTGCACATAACTTTCAGCTCTGAAAGATGAGTGGCACAGAAATATTGGGACAAGGAATATAAAGTAGCACATGTTGCTATCTATGTGCCCTTCTTAATAAAACAAAATAATCTGGTAATTACATTTTTAATACAGAAAGTAATAAGGAATTATTCTCATCTCTCAAGGTATAGTAACATGGCAAATTTCTTACAAGAATTATGGCAAAGATAGGTTTTGAAGAGAAACGTAAAAAAAGGGGAGCGCTCTTACAAATTATGGAAAAATGCTTAGGTGGGACACTGAAAACATGTGAGGGAAAGCTGAGACCATGGGAAAATCAAAGAGGGTAGAGTGGTTTGTGACAAGAGACGGCAGTAGGAAATGACAAGGTTGTGAATAGCTTGGAAGAAGAGGACATGAAAGGCAGGAAGCCTAGCTTCCTTAACATTGCATCATACTTTATTTTTTACTTTTCTATCCTGCTAATAATTGCAGCCTCTCCCTTAACATTTAGAGAAATAAATTCAATTACAGAAAGGTAGTCTTTTTCTGCTACATGTTGTTAAACTTTTCCATAATTTTGATTCCTTTGTTGTATATACAAAAGTGTTCCTAAACTATACAATCCAGGATCTCTCTGAATACTGATAAAACTAAATAGCAAACAGCAAAGTGAACCTCACACCCCCGTGGGGATACCAGGAGGTCTAAACCCACATGGTGTTTTACCACGTCACAAGAATTCTGCTCTTGCTCTTAGTGATAAGCCTGAACATGGTTATTATATTTGATATATTTTAAGAAGGCAAAGGAAATAAACCTTTGTCAGGTTTGAAAATCAAGAGAGTACAAGTAAGTGTTTAACACTTCTTTTTTTTACGATGAGTTGCAAAAACATTTAGCAGATAGACCTTTGAGTATTCCATACTTGGTGCTTTTTTTTCCTCCTTATTTTTTTATATTTCTTTAATCTTTTTTTCTCCTTGGCAAGAATATTTGTTTTCAGTTCAAACAGGAGGTACCTGATGTAAGTGTGATAGTAAAGCATCAGGTGGGGCTCGTGTAGTGCTAGGGTGTATACAAAAAGTTCTTCACCAGGGCTAAGTGGTGAGGGAATCTGTCTGACTTAAGTTTTCCTTACCATTTTACCTCACTTGAAAGGCACAGTGAGAGATTTCACCAAGAAAGGCTGCATTCTCCTTCCGGAGGCTGTACAACTGCTTACTAGGAGGAACTGGCAGCATAACTAGATATAAAAAGGGGAATTGGAATGTTTCTTCTGGGTGGTGATTATCTCACTGGCTAGGATTGTGACCAAGCAGTGGGTGTGAGGAGCAGCGAAAGGAGAAACTACTCTCAACTCATGAGAAGAGATTACTTTTTGTTAACTGACCTACAAGATTGGAACTGGCTTATCCTGAGTGTACAAGAAATATAATTTAATTGTGTTATATTATTTGTCAGTCAATACCTGATGATTGAAATCCTGGCCAGCCTCCTGCAGTATTTTTAACGTGAAAGTAAGCTAACCAGTTCCTTAAAAGTCTCAGGAGCAGCCCATCAGCAGGTGCTATATAAGAAGACAGTTTTACTGTGTATCTCTTTTTCCTGTATATATAGATATCTATGTTTGGCTCTTTTACTCAAGTTCACTAAGCTGGCATCAAACATAGGTTTCCCAGGGTGTGTCTGCACGCCATAATGCACCAGTTTGACTTAAGCTACCATTTTAAATTAATGAATTTGAAATGTATTATCATATTATTCAGCCTCTCTTATATCACTTGGAAACTACTGCAAATTAAAGTGAATATAGTGTTCCAACATTTAAATTAGTGTTCCCAAATAGAAAGTTTGTTGTAGTTTATCAACATCTTTTTAATTAAACCAATAAATTCAATTTCTCCTAATTCATACCACTAACTCTTATTTACCAGATATATTAAGATACAATGATTATAACAGGAACTATATTAAATTTAGACAAGTGGATTTGTTTTGTGTAATAGTCCTAGGGGAAGGTTGACAGGTAAACATCTCTTCACCTTCCCTCCTAGAATAAAACTTGAATCTATCTGAAAGGTTCTGCCAGTGGCATGTGGTGATAAATGACTGGGTTTGAAATTGTAAGTAACTTCTTTTGTTTAAAATTAGTCTACCTCCGATAGCACTCTCCAGAAGAATCACTGGTAACAAAGGCAAACCATAAATCTTCTAATAAAACTGACAGACAGTGGAATAGTGTAATATTTTTGCAAGCACAGCAAATTACTTATTTTACTCCTTTAACACCTTTGTTATCCTAGTGCCATGAAGAATTTTTTGCATTCGCAGTTGATACTGCAAGACTGTTTTGCAATGGTTCCTTCTTCAATAGCAACCTTCAAATCCCTAATCCATCCTTATTTTTGTTTCAATGGCTTTCCAGCAGATAGATAACGCATTGATTGAAAACCAGTGAGGATTGGTAAAATATATGGCTAAAATTTAGAAAGCTAGCTTCCTAAAACTACACCCAACTTCAAATAAGTGGCTTGGTCTTTAGGAAATTAGACAGGAGCTTAGGTGAGACACTCTCAGAACAATAGTGTCTGTGCATTCCTCAGAGGATGCTTTAGGCTTAGGTGAAGGTATACGGAGTAGGAGAGTTTTTGCTCTCATGATTTCTGTTATGGGCCCTTTCTATCTTGGGGAGGTCCACAACTCTCATTATTGAGCAAGCCTTCATAGCCTATTCCTGGGTCAGGCAGTGACCATTCCCCACTATTTTACAAGTGAGGTAACTGTGGGGTTGTGTAAGGTCATGTCAGGCAGGGCTGTGAATAGAAGCCCGGGAGCTTCACGCAGCAGTGCCAAGTCGCAGTCACTTAGCCACACAGCCTTCCAGGACGAATTCGATGAGCCTATGCTTATCTGTCAGTAACCAGGGCTGGAGCTGCTGGATCTCACCACCCTCCTAGGGCCGAGACTGGACCCCACACACGGTTCCCCCACACACGCATTGCAGTGCTTGCAGTTGAGTTTGAACACTTTTCCTGTGTGAGGGCTGATCCACTTACAGGATAACAGCCTACTTATGTTACCAATTTAATTCTTTAATTTAGGAGGAAGAGATCTGAATACACTTGCCCCCGCACGTAGGAGGAAAAAAATAGTACCTGATTGTATAATTAAAGACTGGATCATAACTCAGTTACTCAAGGAAGCAGAGCTGTGATTGGCATTTCCTAAATTTTGAGTGCTTGATTTAGCAACCTTAATGTGCTTTCAACACATTTAAATTTTTATGTTCTATTTCTGTCTATCTTTGCGAAGATCCTAGGGAAACTGTAATTTGCAAGTTTATACTGCAAGTAAATCAGATGTTGTTCTTAAAGTATTTATTCATTACCCCTAGCCCACAGCTCAGTTAAGTGGAGCAGCCCTACAGGAAGAGACCGGGGTGTTTGTTACACCTCTTTGTACCAGACTTTGTGTCAGTCAGACAGCGAAGAGTGAGGGATTTTGCTTGTTCGTCTACATGATGGAGGTCTGGGCTATTGGAATCTCCAGAAAGCCAGAACATGATTAAATAATTGAAGCCTTCCAGAAGGCATGACTCATTCTCAAATGTGCAACCCTAGCATATAGCAGGGGACTGAATGCATGAGGACATCGCTGGTAAGTAGTAAGCCTTTTGTATGGAGACAACAGTCTGTCTTAATACAGTTCAGCCTTCTAAATCAGATGTGGATCTCTACCACACAATACATTTGTATTCGTAGGTGCTGTCAGCAGAGAGACAAGAGCTCACCTGGACAGGGAAGGCTGAGCAGCTCAGCCTTGCGTCCTTACACAAAGCTTCCCATTTCAGCATTTCAGCCCAAAGGTGCCTTGGCTGCGCAGGATACTTAGGGAGCTTGTTCTTATGTTACGTTGTTAGTTTTGCTGTAGGAATGCCCAGAGAGCTGGCTCTGACATAGAAGGGTACTTTGTCTCAGCTCAGTTGATGGAAAGCAAAAGGAGGAAGTGATTTCCCCAGAGACCCTCCCTCAGATGCTCTCTGATATAATGGGTTGTTAGTAGCAAGCAAAGCGAATGTATGAACCCGATGAAACAAACATGAAAGTCAAACTATTCCATACACATGAACCAAGTTTTTTGTTAAAAACCCATCAACTGTATGTGTGTATATCTTGTAATCAGGGTATAGGTCTTTACCTTTAGTGCACTTTTAAATATGGTCATTTAGAAATCATGCAACAGATACTTAGGTGGCTGTGATTAAGTCCCTGATCTGACTCTCACATCACATGTTTGCACTGTTGAGTTTGCTGGGGTGGCCATAACAATGACATGTATGTTTTTTCCTCCTTTCTTGTTCTGTTTTGACCAGAATCTTGACTCATTTTCAGGTGCAGCAAGCTGCAGTCGCTCGTATTTTTTTTTATATTTTATTTTTAAAAAAAAATATATTTTCAACAACCATCTTGAATTATAAATCCTTTTTTCTTTAAAAGTGACAGGGGAAGGAAGAGTAAAATAGTGACCACTGGGGTGAGATGCTGTTTTTATCTAGTGAATAATCAGCCTCGTTATTTTCAGGGTTTTGTGGTACAGAAAAGCCACTAACTTTTTTGTAAAGGGGGGTGCCTTTGATTATACCAGTTATTCCTTATAACAATATAAGAACACATTAAATACTGGTAATAAATTGATAAAAAGAGAAAAAGAGATATTTCTGAATTCTGTTGTCTAGTTAAGGAGATGTAGAATAGAAAAGAACATATACAGACAGATGAGATAGTTATGAGAGTATTTTAATCTTCAGAACTTTTTCTTTGACATTTCAGGCATTTTCAATGTTTCTGATTTTCAGAGTCATAGATTTTTAAGGCTAGAAGCCAAGGTGATTTTGTCTGATCTCCTGCATAACACCCAGTATTCAAGGCTTGTAAGGGCAATAGTGATTCTTTTGGAAGAAAATGAAAGAGTTTATCATTCCTCTTGGCTTTCTGAAAACATTCTCAAAAAAGTTTTAAGAGCCAAATAACTGCTGTCATTTGCTTTCCTGTTGTGTGAAATCTAAACATGTTCCATTTTTAGACAGTGATTTTTGTTGTTAATGTTGTGGTTGTTACTTTGACAACAGTGAAGAACAGACTGGCCTGATGCAGTAATTTATTTCACTGGAAGATGTGGGAAAGTTTTTTGTTGTTCTTTTTGTGGGTGAAAAGATTGCAGGTAGATCTGAGGATTTCCGTTATTATTTGTAAACTGGATGCTTCCGCTGAAAATTTCAAAGGAGCGTAAAAGGATTAGAAACTCAGAAAAATTTGAAACCACTGAGGTCCCCAACTTTTCTCGATGATGTTCTGCACATCAGATGACGATTTAAACAAGTCTTAAACTAGCATAACTAAAAAAAACCCTAGCAGCTGTTCAATAGATGCTAGGGCAGGCCCATTATAAAATGTACTATGGTATGCCATAATGGTTAGGATACCAATATGTTCTATTTTTAGTACCATTGACTCAGTCACTTGAGTTCAAAAAATAAGCATGGAACATCTGTTTATTGAAAGGATTTCCTCTATAGTAATTTCTCTCTCTAGCCCATCATTTTTAAAGTATTTCCAAACACTTTTTTTTACTGGTTCTTTCCTGAAGACAATCCAATGTATTTTCTAATATTCTGACTGCATTAGTTTTGTTTTCTTGTTACTAGCCAATGGATTGAAAAAGCAATTATTGGCTGATGTTTCTTTAAAATTCTTGGGGTTGCTTTTGCTTTGCTTTTCTTAAGTTAAAAATGTTTGAGGTCCCTCCTTAAAGCTACTGCACCAAAGATTGTACCGGTGGAATTGTCAAAACAAATAGCAGCTTAACTGCTGTCCACGACTCTGGTCCAATATCTCTGTCAGAATATTTAACAGCTATTCAGCCAAATATTTGTAGAGCAGCTGTACCCCTGGGCGGACTGAGTCCTATTCTGTCCTTCCTTTTAGCCTTGCCATATGATTCATCTTTCTTCTTTTAGAATATTAGTCTATTTTTAAATATCGTACAAGAAAGCAACAGTAAATTAAAGGTAAACACTTTCATAGCAGCATGATACAGTTCTATACAATTAAAGCAATTAAAGTATTTTCCAGAATGGACATGTTTGTGACATAGTGTGAAATAATGAAGGGGGCTGGACAGGTATGGCCTTTTGATAATACTAGCAAGACCCCACCCCCATGAAAATACAGGACTTTGTTTCCCAAGGAAGTTCAAAAGCTTTTGCTTTTGCTGTCTGTATCACCTTTTTTTTTTATTTTATCCTCTGGCCATCATGTCTTAGAGGTGTCCAAGTCTACCTATGTTAGTTAAAGTAAGGCTCTGATTGTGTGTTAGACAGTATATTTATTCTTCATATTCTTCATAGCACAAGGTGACTTCTTATTTTACTTTTTCTCCCTAACCTACTTTGCTGTATGACCACTGAGAGCAGGATAAAGAGATGATAAATATTTGACAAATAATTTAAATCCTAGTCTGTACTCTTTAAGTATATTTAGAATCCTGCTTTGATGTGTGGTCCTCTTAATTTTGTTGGGGTTTTATTGTCGGGTACAAATTTGCGAGCTTAGAGCAGGTTGCAGGATCTGACCTATGTTAATAATTTTCTCCTATGAGAGCCATCCTTGTTTAATTTTGACACATTGCAAATAACTGACTCTGTAAGCTAGCTAATAGTAACCTTCTCTTCACCTCTCGTAACCTGTAGTAAGATGCATAAACAGTCATCACAATCCAATGCAAAACAGATAGTGTGAAAGTCACTGAGAAAGAAATATTGCATGGCTAGCTGTGACGCTACCAAGTATGATTCATATTTCTGATCTCAGTCCAACTACTAGTGGGCAGGTGTCCACATCACAACACTGACGTAACTGGCACAGCCTGTCCCACCTTTGAAGGAAGCCCATACTAAAAATAAAGAAATAAATAAAAACACCGTTTGGCTTGTTGTCACGAATGAGCTAACTCTAGCCCATAAAGATTGTTATGTACAGGTTGGAGTAAAGACATTTCTTTGCGGTGTGGAGAAATTTCTGGTGCCTTCCCCATTCTAATCACATCTGTGTGGGTAACAATCTTCCAGTTCCAGGGTTGCCAGGCTGGTTTGTATGTTCCTGTGGTGGGAGAAGAGGTTTCTATTATTGTTGGTTTAGCCCCGGTAAGTCACTGTATTATGATGGGGAAGATATCTTTGCCTTCATTCAAATGATGAACTCTTTGGTAGTAAGGATGCTGTCCTCGGAAAGTTCTTTACTCCACCACATAATGGAGATCTCAGGAAGAAAGATTGTTTAGATTTATTGTTTTTATTAAATTATCACATGTTCTACTGTGCTAACTGTCTTTGTTTTGTTTCTTAATCACTGCAGTGTGAAATAGGCTTTCTGTCATTCCAGCACCTAAACATTTTCTCATTGCCAAGACATTACTGTTTTCAAGGAGTCTATTAAGATATCTCAAGAGTAGGAAAATAGGCAGATGTGGAGGTGATTATGGGATCCTAATATTATTGTGAATATATGCTATGTAGAACTACATTAAACGGATCACTTGAAATGCCCTTTTTGGTAGACATTGACTTCTAACATCATGTTTACCTTTTAGATGATGCTTCCTCTGAAAACTTCCCTTTGGCATTTCCAGAGCTAGATCAGCAGCTGCAGGTAAACTTTATTTTTTAACTACAATTCTACTTCACATTCACTATATTTGCTATGATAAAAAACCTCTGGTTGTTACACTAAGGTAAAAGTTTTCAGTGGCGCTTCTCTAACCTATTAACATTTAATAACAGTATATTTCCATAGAAGAAAATACTGTCTTTCCAAGATCTGCAGAAAAATTGATTTGACATTTTTAATCCAATTGCAGGGAAATGACTATTTGAACAGTCTCAACAGCTTTTTAAATTTTTTTATAACTCCTGTGCAAAACATAGCATGTGGTGCTGTGCTGCAGTGAAAAGAGCTCTTGTGGTTTTGATGGGAGAAGGAATGAGACAGGTATGTTGTCTTCTCATGCCTAAAGGCTCTCCTAAGACCGGTATGATCAGCTTTCTCTGAAGCATTGCAAGAGAATGCAAAGATGTTATTCTGTAGTGCCGTCTTATCTCTGATCTTGGATAACTAAAGCCAATCATCAGGATTTATGAGAGCCTCCACAAAGTCGCTCTAGTTGATGCTGCATAGCCAGCAACCCTAACGGTGTCTGCAGACAGCATGGGATAAAAGTGGTGAATCCTTTTGTGACTGGTCTGATTTGTCAGCATAGCACAACAGAGCCCCAATACACTGGACAATCAGACAGCAGTTGATGGCAACTCCATGGTTCACCAGGCAGAGAGCCAGTTCTGTATCCAGGGATTATTTCCCTTTCCTCTGTGGCAGTTCTGGAGTGTTTGTTGGCTTTTGTAAACTACTTCAGATCATCTGTTTCCCAGGAGCATTTAGACTTCCTCTGATATTTCAATATGAAGGCAGTTGTTTCCTGAGTGTAAATTGAGAAAGGCATTAGCAGACCATGTTGTCCAATGATGTCATCCTTCCTGTCCCCATCAACTAGTGAGACAACATTGGAGGGCTGCTGCCTTAAAGGACCGACTTTTCTCTCCTGCTGTTCTCATCAAAAGGATGACTGAGGAAGGAATGGAGGATGACAGATACCCTTCTTGCTCTATCCCTCTGATCCTGAGAATAGAGGCAGGTTTCTTAGGCACGACTTGGAAAGATTAGAGGAATGAATAGCAACTTAAGCTTTGGGCTGAGAGTTTGTTGGCCTTTTTATTCCACCGGTCATCCAGTGCAGCAAAGACAATTGATATTTTTTTCCCTCATAAGCATTCAATTTGAGAAAAGCAATATTATTTTGTGGATGAAGCACTGAATCAAAGGTAAAACACCTGTATTCTGTTTCCAACTCTGTCAGTGACACATTGTGTGATCCTGGAGGAGTTGCTTCATCTGTCTGCTCATCTCTGAAATATGGTTAATAATTTTTACCTTTTTGTTAAAGAGCATTTATAAAGAGCATTCAGTGGGTGAAGACTGCTGTAAAAGAGCAAAGAATGATTATCATTTTGCTGCTGGTACATAAAACCAAAATTACTAGTGCTAGATGTAGGTACTTTACAGGCCAAGTGATGATTTTTTTTATTAGGACTTTTATGACCCATTTCTGGAGCATACAATGCACTTTAAATGTGTAATTTCATGATAGACTGAAATTGCTCCTCTGGAAGCATTCAAGTCTGCTTGATATAATAGCTCTTCAGTAAAAGTTTTTTAAGTACACACCAGAGCAATTCCACTAAGTACACCCTCTTCGTCTGTTAAGTACCTGACTTTTTTTTCAAGAGAACCTTCCTTTACTCTGATGATCTCAATATGATAACAAATTCAGAGAAACAATCAAAGGCTTTAATTCAGATTATGTTCTTTATATTATCCTTCAGAATTTATTTTTTTTTGTTAATATTGAAGTAGTTGAAAGGAAAACTCATGAGGACTGTCTGGCTGACTCAACACTCAAAAGTATAACGTTAGTGGTAGTGCTTCATCCTTTACCATTTCAAGCTTATGTGCATATTTATATTTAGATGCCTTTGTGTTCAACCAGAGGCAGTTAAGTCAACACAGGATTCTGAGTTGATGCAGAGGTGACAGTATATTTAGCTTTAGCAATGAAGACTTGAATTTCCTTACTTTTGTCCATCTGGATCACAGCCTGAAGTTATCACTATTTAATGTAATCATGTTCTGTTTATCCTGCTTTAAAATTTCAACCAAGCAATAACTGTAACAAAGTTATCATTTACCTAGTTACGTTTTCTTATTAGTTACTTTTCAAATTGCTATTATCCAAACTGATGAGGGTGTGTCAGCTCTTTGTAGCATGTGGTTGCACTTCACACTTCAAGTTAAGGTAACCTTACCAGCTTTGAAACCGGGACCTTCTGTATTGCAGAAGCAAACTACATCATGGGCTTCACCAGGACCTGTAGAAGGACTGAATGGTGGTGTCCCCTGTCATTCCATCCATGCTTTTCTCTATCCCAAAGTTAGCTCGTATAAAGCAGCACACATGAAGTGTCATGTAAATGAACCCTTTAATCAACTGTGCCATAGCAGCCTGAAATGCTTGAATTTGTAAGAATGCTGGTACATATTTCCATAATAAGACTATCTCATCTAGAGCCACAGGATTTTCATCACCATGCCATAAATACAGTCAAAAGAATTTGTATTTTATTTAAAGAAGCAAACTAGAAATGCTGGGTAGGTGGCTATATAATAATAGGCACATAAAAAAATAAAAGTAATAACTTCCCAGGTTTCAAACATAAAAAGGAAAATTCTGAAACTTGTTTTAAAAAACAAACAATCAAACAGAATGACTGAATTAGCTGATCTTCAGGTTGGATTTTGAAATCAGCTTGAAAGCTATGTAAGTTCACAGAGTGACTTGGAAAATCAGAGCCTTAGAATTCTGTGCATGCAGGCAGCAGACCACAGCCCGAGTACCAAGCAATTTGCACCTCTGTTTTAGGCTGCAAGCCCTTGTCCTTCTATGTTAGGCCTTGGCAGACAACTTGGCTGTTTGAGCAGAATTACCTAGTGTTCCCACTTTTCCTCCCACGATCCTACCATACCTACTCCCTGGGCACCGGTATCCGATGGCAGGGCAAAGTTCAGTGCAGCCTCCCCCTGAGAGGGTAATAAACCCTGCTGTCCAGGCACCCGTGCCAACTTCACAGAAGTAGAGGTAGGATTGGCTGGAGACAAGGTATTTCTAGGAGACTAACTGCAAATAGCTGATTCTCTATCAGGACTCTTCCTAGGGGATGATCCCAGTTGAAAGTTATGGCTTGTTTCGGTAGAATAAACATGATCAGGCTGGTGTTCTGATCTACTAGCTAGGATCAGACCAAAATTATTTTTTTTCCAACTACCCTTTTGAATGTTACATTTTTCTACTACTCTGAGAGGAAGAAATACCAAGAAGCAATTTGTAAGAAAATAATATCAATTCTTTTCTAGCTCAAAAGTCTTGCTTTTTTGTTTGGTGGTTTTGGTTTTGTTTTTTTTTTAACTTAAGGAAATAATTAATGTGTGGTCAGTAGTGAGACACAAAAGCCCTGCATTTGAGAACAGAGCCATATGCCATATGTTTAAGCCATATGCAGGAAAAGCCCAGTCTCTTGCAGCTTTATTGTTAAAAAAACTACAAAGAAGCTCCTGATATGCTACCAGCAAAACAAAGCTCATATTAACAAACTTCTTGATTTCAATGCCTTTTGCTTGCAGTGTTGGAAATTATTCTCTTCCCACCGACGAGCTACACTTTGAATGAGGATAAAGCACTTGCTTATTTGGTATAGTTTCCCCCCTCCCTCCTTGTGTGAGCGATGTGGTGGGCACAGCAGCAAGGGTAGGCCTGGTACATTTGTCAGTTTGTTGTTGGGAAACCTTAACCTTTGCCTGGTGTAAAAGTTGGACACGGCCTTGGGAGGCGCTGCCTTGATTAGCTGCGTAGTGGGTGGCAGCCCCTCTGACAGACGCTCTACTACGGGTTATCTGCTATTTTTGGACACCTACATCAGCATCTAAGGCCTTGTTGTTTGGGTCACTGAATATAGAGGAAGGTATCTAGTGTTAAGTACCCGCATTACTATGCCCTGTGTGCTGTCTGTCCTGTTCCAGCATTTCCTGTGGCTTGCTCAGGTCGTCTCCCTCTTCCCCATCAAAGTCTTTATTCCAGGTGGGGGTTTGATCCTGAAGAGGGAAGAACACAAGTCACATATAGATGCATAGGTTGATAATCCTTTATCACCTCTTCTCATGAAATCGTGAGCTTGAGAGAGGCATTTATGTCATATTTTGCCTTGAAAATCTGTTGAGATCAATGGAGTTAGATGACTGTAAAATTGCTGCAGCAGAGAAAAGGCACCAGATATTTATGATATCAGTTTGTTAAGTCAAGGGGTAGGTTTTAATGCTTTAGTGGGAGATGTCTATACAAAAGACACAATGAAAATATTATGAAAGGGACAATCTGTTGTGTCCTTTAGCAAAAACCTTGTTTACTCTGGAACTTTAATAATGGAAGTATTGCTTCTGCTGACTGACAAGACAGAGTTAGACACATACAAACTATTTTAGAAAGTCCAAAAGTATAACATTTTTTAAAGGCTATGCTATAACTTTTTAATATATATTAAATTCCAAGATAATTCCTAGAATACTGTGATACTCTGTAATTATATTTGATTGCTTATGAACTTGGTAAATCTCCTGTCATGCTGCTGTGATAACTATGATCGTACCTTAGATTATGTAAGATATGGATGTTTACAAAGTCAGAGCATCCTACTAAGGTTAGAAAAGCATGGAAAATCTCTCAGGAAAGGAAAACAAACCTCTCATTTGCTCTCATCCAGTTGACTTACATTGTTTGGAGGAAAGTGAACCACTTAATTTCATACTAAAACTAGACTAGATTAGCTATATCATAGACTAGATAACTGAAACTGTTTGAAGAGTTCTAGTTCTGCAACTAGAAGGGTAGCTGCAATGTGCAGTTATCACTTTTCCTTGGAATAATGTGGTTTCTTCCATCATGGAAGTGTACGCAAGGCCATATAATGAACATGGGCCACATGCAGAATACTGACACTGAACTTTCTGGTTTTCCACAATAGTTTAGCTGAAAATTTCAAATTTATGAAATGTGAGACACCACTCTTTAATTAGAACCAAAAAGTAAATGCAAACAAGTGAATTAAAAGTTAAATTGTTTTAAAGTTTTTGAACACTTGGATGAGACTATGAGCTATGCAACTTTTGTGGATATGGAATGCTAATATTCATATGGCAAGGCAAAATGCACTCTGTCATGTGTGTGAAGCAAAAAAATTATTGCAAAAACTGTCTTTTTGTGTCCCCCAGCAAAGATTTCAAGCTGTCTTAAAAACAGGCAGAGATGCTCAGGCTCTTTTTGTCTTTTGATGAACTGCCTTTGCACATCATCTTCCAACTTCTTTTATATTTGAATTCCAAACAAAAATTTAAATAACTAGTGCATATGTCTTATAAATATGTACATACCTGGGTGCAGTTACAGAATAGTCTATAGCAGTACCTCTTAGTGTCTACTTGCTGGATTCTGTAGAAAGTTTGTCAATGTCACAGTGAGTTTCAACAAAATACAAGGCAAAATCAGACTTTGTTGAAAATTAGGTGTAACAGGACAGACCACTAGTAGGACTAAAAGCTGTAGCTTTTGCACTAGATTTGTGAACAAAATCAGAGATGCTCTGTGCACATATTTTGCCAGCACAGGAAAATTAGGATGGATGACACTGAAGCCTGAAATAAGCAGGATTAAAAGTAGCAACTGTTGCCATTAAATATAACTTTATTTGGCAGGGGTGTTTTTTGCTTATGTAGCAGGTATGCTTTTATATATATTAATTTATAGGCGGGCAAGATACTTCATGAAGTAACAAGCTCAGGCCATTCTAAGGAGAAATTAAAGTATGGCTGCTGGCTTCTGAGTGAAAAAAGTATATACTACAAGTTGAACTTTATTAAGGCCTTGTAATTAGTCGCCTGGGTAAACTAGCAAACTCTTTCCAAAAAAAATACTACACAGACTTAATGGATAAAAAGTGCTTTCTACTGGGAATTCCAGTTCTTTTTTTCTGCCATGGGAATGGCATCAAGGTAGCATCTGCAACACTTCCCATGGCCTGGCCACAGGCATTCAACAAAGTCATTTCAGGTGGAATGGAGAGCAGGGAAAGACTGCTTGAATAAGCTAGGGAAAATGGAAATTTCATCTAGGATGCCTGAGAAAAATACAGCTTTACTGAGACTTAGGTCTTGGAAAGTATATGAAAACCTTCTGTAAGTACATCTCAGGGGTAAAAGAGGAAGGACAACAAGCTGCCATTGGAATGAAAGATGACACAGTAAAAGATTATACAACCTGTCTTCAACAAAACCAAACTGGAAATTTAAAAATGCTTCCAAACCTTGGTGAGGCTTTGGGCCAGTCTTAAAACTGAGGCCTGGGGGCTTCGGTTTTTCTATGACAGAACTGGGCAAGCCTGTGATTTGCAGGATTTGCTTCTGATAACAGGGGACTTGACTCACTGATTTTGCAGGTTCCTCCCCTTCCCTTTTAGATGAGCATGGGCTAGTCCAGTAACTGTTACTGGTCTGTTATTGTTCTCTTTTCTGAGAAAATATGTTAATACTGTAAATGCGTACTGGCTAGTTGAAGATACTCCTTTGGAAAAAGCAAGTTTTGCCTCCGTTTCTGCATTTGTTTTTCAGAAGTTTGCCCTGCCACCTTCTGAAAACGCTTCTCGTGGTGAGAACAGATGTATCACTAATTCTTTGCTCTCTTATTTATGTCCAAAAAGTAGGCTGTTAGACATGGGTAAAATAATTTCTCTGTTGGCTGCATTTTCTGGTGGGCAGCAAATAACTAAGCAGACTTGTATCTCACCAT
Organism: Scolopax mira; assembly: GCA_004320125.1. Lineage (NCBI taxonomy): Eukaryota > Metazoa > Chordata > Aves > Charadriiformes > Scolopacidae > Scolopax > Scolopax mira. Next base: position 34,987 of record BJBW01008330.1, read on the forward strand.
TTTTTTTTTTTTTTGTGATTGCAATCGAGCTGTTTGTTAAATAATGAATGTATAAGTCCGTTTCATGTTCTGCTGGCCAGATGTTACTCATGGACACTGTAGGTACTATCTCCAAAACCTTTCTTAGAAATTACAAAAGAGAAAAACAAATTCTCCAGTCATCAACTCATTTAAAAACATAATAAAATTTATATTTTAAAGTGAAAATACACTCAAAATTTGAAAGGTCTTCATATACTGTTTAACAGCATCAGACAAGATTGAAAAGAATTGTATGAACAGATTAGTAAACTGTTATACCTTTTATTGTCAGTTTGTTTTGAGTGATAAAATATCGATGTAAGAAAAAGTGACACTGAAGAGGAAACAATGATAGGAAGGGGTTTGAAAGTCAGCAACTGGTTCTAAGTGGGAATTAGATACTAAGTCTCAGCATGACTAGATAATTTTTAGCTCTCTATATATAACTTTTGAGTGGGAAGCTGGAATATAGTAACTGAATGCCGCTTTAATTTTTAAACTGGTTTAAACCAGCTAGATATGCAGAAACTAAGTTGGAAGCAAAAGCAAGTTGTGTTTCTTTTTCTTTTGAAGTATCACTGTTTGGAGACTTTCCCCCTGGGTCAAAATTGTGATCAAAATTGTTTCATTGTGACGCATTTGTTGTTTGCTGATCTCTGGTAGATACCAGAGATGCTACTTTGGCTCACCCTTGCATTCTTGGATTAGAGCACTGAGGCTTCTATATTCTATCTTGTTAAATTTATGCTCATTATTTGGGTGGCTATATGAATGGTCCTATTGCTCATCCACATTGAAATGCAATTAAAACCCCTTTCCTAAGGACCACATTCATCAAGTGACGAACTGCTCTTTCCCTGGGTTCCCAAATTCTCCAAGCTCAGAGAGAAAGAAATATGTGCTGTGAGACAATTCTGCCAAAGCGTTTTCCCATTTAGAACATGGAAAATGAGTGTCTCTGTTAAAATTTCAGTGAGGAACCGCATACCATTTACAAGTACCTGCAAGGCCCATACATTCTTTACATCTGTGCATTGGGATACATCTGAAGCCAACTTACCCTGCCACCTGGATAAAAGTATTTTTAATCTTTGTCTCTGAATATGTTTAGTAAAATTTAATTTTCCATTTTAGCTAAAATAAAGATTTACAAGATCCTAAACGGGAAAAGTCTTGAGACTTGTGTTTTCCTTTTCCTAATAATGTCATTGAAGGAATATTATACTACAGAAAAGAATTGAAGGAGGACAACAAAAAATAAAAAAATAATCTACCTATATTTTGATAGGCAATTGGATGTTCTTTAACTGGACAGTAAAGGAACTATTTTAAGTGCTTCCTTTTGCTTCAAACAGGTGGCTCAAGCATGCTATTTGGAGTTCATTTACAGTCAATTGATTCATGGCTAATAACTTAAAAATACTACACTTCCTGAAAGTGTTCCAGCCGAAATACGACAGGCAAGCCTGAAGCCTAAATTAGGTTGCATTCTTTTTAAAGAACAAAAAGCACTGACATTTAATCAAACTGTATTTTCAAGATCTTAGCTGAAATTCATATGAGTCCCAAGACAGAATAGTTTTATTTACCATATTTATTACCTCCAATGTGCATTGAAAAAAAAATTAAAATCTTGCTGCAATAATGTCAGTATTTAGGTTAGGAAGTACAGTGCCTTTGCCTTCACTGTGTCCTTTTTATCAAATTTTTTTTTTTTTTTAATCACTGCCATCCTTCTACTCAATCTCACCTGCACTTATCAGAAATACAAAACATTTTCCAAATATAGCTGATTTAACTCTCATAACATCTCTGCTAACTAAGTATATCCCCTTCTACAGGAAATGGAGATGCTGAGAAACTGGGTATGAACTTGAGCAAACTACTTACAGCTCGAGGCACTGGTGGGATAGAACCCATTGTGAAATCTTGGCTTCGCTAGCAACAGCAGTAGAACTCCTGTTGATTCCATCAGAATTAGCCCCAGAGTCCCAATTCCCAGTCCTGTCCCTGAGTAATAAACTGGAATAAGCATTGCATCTATGAAAAAAAAAAAAAAAAAAAGAAGAGCATTTAGTCAATAGCTTTCCATGCCTTTTCTTCTCATCTTGAAGAATTAGAGAATAAGAGCTTGTTTGCACTCAAATTACCCTTCTGTTCAGTCCTCCAGTTTATGCAGTGAAAGTAGGTTCATGTATTTTATGGCTCTGACAAATGCATCAACTTTAGCATTCTTATATGACTATAGCTGAAAAAGAGGGAAATCTTTCTTTGAACAGTCTTTAGGGATACTTTGCAGTGTTGGCCAGGCTTGAACGTTTATGCATAGTCTTAGGCAGGGAAGTGTAGTTTTTTTCTCTTTCATGAAAGGCCATCACTAGGAATATTTGGCCATATCCTGCAGTTAGGGGAGAAAAAAGTTCTTTAAGTATTCTCATGGGAGCTAAGATAAATATTATATGTTTCAAAATATGTGGGTTTTTTCACAATACTTCATTTGAAAGCAGTATATTTTTTTCTTCTTCTTTTCTTAAAGCCGCTGCCTCCTTGTCATGACTCTAAGGAATCTATGCAGGTGTACAAACAGCACTGCAAAATAGCAGAAGAATACCATGAGGTCAAGAAAGAAATTGCTCTACTGGAAGAAAGAAAGTGAGTAACTTTCCTGAAGTATTTACTGGTTTATATTCTCTTTGTAAAATCCTTTTTTAAACATGAGGGTTACACATGGTATTTTCTGACTTTACACCTCAGCCTGACAGTTACAGTACAGCCCAACTGGTCCATAGGATCAAGTGAGGCCACTAAGGACGCAGAGTTGTCATAGTTCTGGGCCCTCAGTTGTACACATGTCCCTTAAAGCCTTCATTGACAGCCTCCAGGTCACATAACAATCAAGTTCAGCTGGTGCAAACTTTTTTACTTCTAGGGAATTACTTTTCAATTTAAATTTACACATTTTAATGAAGAACATAATTGATCCTCAGGGTAAGAGTAATTGACAATGTTAGTAAACGTTCTTCTGTGAGGTGCGTTGTTTCTAAGTACATTGATATTTTAGGTTTTCATATCCAAAGTGCATAAGCTGGAGTCTTTTTTTCTTGTCTATGGCCTGTACTCATACCGCTGTCATCTTTGCATGACTATTAAATGGCTAAGTGCACTCTCAGTCCCTTTCCATGGGAAACCCAAAAGAGAAGTTCAGAGAGAGGAAGGAGGGTGAGTAGTGAAAGTTCTTAACAGACAACCATCCCCAACGAATAACAGTTATTGCTAAGTAACCTTGCTCTTCCAAATGCATATTTATTTTTACATTCACACTGAAGGTGACTCCAAGCACTGTTGCCTTCTCCAGGGGCAGTTACCTCAGTGTCGATCTCTGAGACTTCTTGTGAAAATGAAGGCTGCACCATCATTCTTCCAAATGCTGCTTGAAGAGGAATATTTGTAATACAGCAACAGGGGTTGAAAGACTTCTCTTGCAGGGCGGGCTTTGAGTAGAATGTGGACCCCTGCATCTGTTTTATAGCAATCTTTGCACAGCTGGTCGTGCAGTTCAGCCAAGTTTGTATCCATGGGAGTCTTCAGCTGCAGAAGCAAGCTGATGGGAGGGCAACTGGTGGAACCCAGTTGTAAGACTTGTAGTCTTAGAAGTAAGACAGCCAAAGATCTCCTTGAATCCAGACTATGCAGGGTAAGAAAGTGAGACTTGGCTTTATCATGGTTGATGGCTACAGGGACAATACAGTTAGTTGGTGCCTAAATGTTTGAACTAGTTGAGATTTCCCACTACAAATCCCCTTCCACTGTAGGACCTACCTGCACTGAGTTGCTGACAGACTGGCACAAAAATTAAGAAAGAATTACAAATTACCAAAAGAGATTAATACTACATTGTCCCATTTGATTCATCATTGATTAAATTTGGCCAATCAAAAGTAATGGGTGTTTTTAAAAAGATGTAGAGTAGATAATTAATTCAAATAATTTTACAATGATTTGTCAAATTTCTTACATGTGTGTAAGAAAGTGAATTCAGTGGAAACCATGTGTGTTTGTCTTCTCTGAAAATCCAGCCAGAATATAAAATATTAAACAGTTGTTTAAGTGCTTAACTTTAAATGTATAAACTCAAAAGGTAGTCTTAGATTGTTTGGTTTTTAGAGTCTACTAATATAAATGTATTATTATTATTTCTAACACACCCCTGAATTAGTTACGCACATTTATGAAGTAAGTTTGGAGGCCTTGAAAACTAAACTTACATATATATATTCACATTTACTAGAATGAAGAAAAATACTGTTTGAATGCATTTTTCTTTATCTGTGGAGTCTCTGGTACTGGCTGAACTAGAAGTATTTTGCTTCTTGGAAATGGCAGATACACACATAAAATTGCTTACCTGAGCTCAAAACTATCCTAACAACCAACCTCTAAGCCCGGAAGTCAGCCTCTCAGCACTGGATGAATTAAGGGGATTCAGGCTGACATTTTCCTTCATTCCACTGTGTCAACGGTGAAACAATATGAGGAAGCCTCCGCCAGTACTACCTTTGCTGAACCTATTCTGTGGATAGATGATTTCATGCCCCAGTAAACATGTTAATGTAGCTGAAGAAGGCTACAAATAGAATTATATTATTGTGATTCTTTTTTTGCCTTCTAATTACATACTGTGGCCTAAATATTTGCATTTTGTGTAGTTGTAAACATGCCTAAACATGACAAAAATCAGTGCAGCACCTTTCACCACTTTCCAAATCTCTTAATCTGAAGAAGTGGTCCCACAAGCACTGGGACTGAAGATGCTTCATTTCCAACAGGTTGGTGCACTGTGGTTATTTGATTTTGAGGTTTAAAAAGCTGCAAGTGTCAACTGAAGAGTTTTTTTTCCTCCAGATGAGAACTATTTATGACTTGTTCCTCCAAGCAGATTCTCCATTTTGTAGTATTTTGGAGGAGGTCTGAAAATAGGACCTTTCCCCTTAGGGGGGGGGGGTGTGTGTGTGTGTGTGTGTGTCTTTCCTTTCTGTGGCAGTCTGGTTTTATAAAACTCTCCAGAAATTAATTGGGACCTCTTCACCACATGAAGTTTGAAGGCGGATTAAAAAGTAATTAGGACACATCTATACCCTTATACACCTGTAAGCATACACAATCTGAACACATTAACCTTGTATATAAAACTAGATAGAAAGAGAGTATAAGTGTGGAGGGGAAGGAGTAAGCAAGAAGTCAAAGAGATTTTAGGTCTAGTGATCACTGATTTATATCAAAAACCTCCTCAATAGTTACAGATTGAAAATTGAAGGAAGTTTATGGGCTAAATGAAGAGGAGAAGAGTGGATTATAATGTCTGGAGTGGCATGCAAGTTGAACACTCCATTCTCAAAAGGGAAGGATGCTTTGACTTCTCTAAAAAGTCTGATGAGATGCACAGCTTTTAGCCTCAAAAGCAGTTATAATCAAATTGAAAAGATGGTGTTTGCAACTTTCTGAAATTTGGCCCTGTTGCAGGTGTCTTCTTCTATATTTGAAATCGAATGTATGAAAATAGAGATTCACAATTGCCTAGTACAGCTGCTATCTATTGTCTATTTCTTTTAAATGTTACTTTAAATGTTTTTACCAAAGGCAACCAGGAGTCCTGTTGGATGATACCCCTGCCAGTGCCCCAAACTTCCTCTCCACAGATCAACTCACCTGTGGAATTAAAAATGTGAAGATCCACCTGTGAGTGTCTGTACCTGTAGTGCCTACTGGTGGTACACTGTGCATACAGAATACCCAAGACGATTGTCAGGAAAAGAGCAGAAAATGGATTGAGCAAATATTTTTGATTTGTTGGCTAGGAGTAGGAAACAATGTTGAGTTAACTTTATATAAATGTCCATACAGTATTGGAGCTTTTAATAAAATGAAAACGGGAATAGTATTCATTCTACTTAAAACAATTTTTGTCCCAACCTGCAAAGTTCAGTGTAACCTTTTATACATGAAATAATACATGCAGGTATAATTCTAAAAGAAGCGTCTTTAAGAAATAGAAAGTTGAATAAAATTATGGTAAAATAGTCAAAGACACTTACTTTTTTGCAACTTTTCAAAGGCTTTTAATTCTGCTTTACTTGCCTTGTCTCTCACTATAGTGTGAGGATCGAGTATGGCCAAAGTATAGAAAGGCAGTGGTGTGAAAAGACAAAGGTTGTTTTTAATCAAGGCAAGAACAAAGCTTATTTGCCACTTTCTCTTGTATGCAATTTAGATGGCAAGAGAATATAATGGGCTTTGAGTGGGAGAGAAGACCACAACTATTTCACAGGAAAATGTGAAATGTGAAAGAGAAGGGAAAGTTGCAGGTTCAAAAAAGAGAAGATCAAAGGACAAAGCAAGTAAGAGGGGGAAAAGAAGTTACTCAGGAAAAAAAACCAAACCCACAAAGCGAAGCAAGAAATTGAAAGAATTTTAAAGAACATTGGGTAGATTTTTGCTAAGATAAAGAGTCATAGCTTTGTTTGCTGTCTTTACTCAAACTCTTCCCATTTCTGCCTGTAATATGTAGTACAGGGACAAAATCACTCTGGTATGGGAGATATGATCGAAAAGAAAGAAACGGGTGTGGAAGCGAGAACACACCACATTTAGGTTACAGAATGTCATTTAATTTATGTTCCAGAAACACACATGTATTTCCATAACAGATGTTTTTGGGTATCTAAGTTTGGGTGAAAGGGATGGGATGGCTGGTTATTTTGAGCACTTGTTATATTGCTATTACTAGATAATGACCCTGGATTATGTAGTTAAATATTAGAGTTGCCATGGTTGCTAGCTATATCTTATATTCTTAGCACTGGCTGGTTTTCTCTTTTTCCTCCCCCAGACAATTCTAATATAACTCTCCAGAAAATATCATTTGATCGCCACCTGGTTCAGGGTCACTCCTTCTCTTTGCCACAGATATGATTTCTTTTCCTTTTTTTACGCATATTACAGTAGACATGCAGTGGAGATGTCTGCTTAACTTTGTGGGATCCTTCCATGTGCTTTAGCATGCTCTTGTGACCATAGGACTGTTTCTAAGGTCTCAAGTCCAGATGGTTTCCCAGGGTACACTATTTTGGAGTGTCTTTCCCTACACTGTTGAGACAAGATTTCAGATTTCCAGGTACTGCAGAAAAGATTGGCGCAAACTGTAAAGCCAACCATTTATATTCATTTTTCCTGTTACAGATCTGATTTTTCATCATCTCAAATGTATCCAAAATATGTGTTACTTGCCAAATAGTGAAAAAGACAGCTTTTCTGATACAAAGAGAAACCTCAGCTTGCCCTATTGCAGTGATATATATTTACAGACCTTTTGTGCGCTGGCATCCAAGACATATTTTTATTTATATTAAAACAGGCTGTCTCATTGTTTTGAAAAGTAATTAGTAGACTTCGTACACACAAGGGCAGTCTCCTCAGATAGCAATTTCCTTACAGGGTGTAGTGGTTCCTCCTGACGTGAAAGCCATGTCAAATGTGGGAAGAGTAAGTGACCATATGGCTACCAGAAGACACAGACAGATGTTAGCTGGGAAGGAATGTGTGGTACCACAGATGCATGATCCTGAAAACCCATTGTTCACCACGGGATAAAGACAACTCTACCTCTTTGCACTGTGGAAGTTGTTTTCCTTGAGTCCAGTCTATCTCCAAATACGCTTATCTCCAGACAGATTTACCTGCTTTGTCTGTCACTTTTCTTGGCATTTATGAATTGTGAATATGACTGTAAAGGAACTCTGCTCTCTGCATGGTCAGTAATTAAGGCCAGGACAAAAGAAATAATTTCCCCAAGACCATGCTGGGTTTTTGTCCTGATCTGGTATGGTTTGTGGTTTATTGGTTTATGAGGCACCTTTCCCACCCAAAACCCTCCTCAAAAAAGAACACTTAAAGTGCACATTAGAGGTTGACTCAAAGCTTCAAGTACCTCAGCAGCATTTTAGAAAATACCTTACCTATGCTGTTAATATTTAAACTCAGGGTAACCATTAACAGAAAACACAGATTACACAGTGCTAGATCTATTTATTAAGCATCCATAACAAAGGCTAGATGGTGCAACAGCTTAGTATGGTGTTCTTTAACCTCTGGAAGCTAAGTTCAAATAGTGGATTAGGTCAGAAGCAAATGTTAGTTACTGTCCTCATCCTTTTGTGAGCTTTGTAAACCACACCATTCATAACATTTAGCAATTCCCTGGTACTCTAATTTTAGATCTCTGTGGCAGGCTGGCAGTATTTGCCTGAAACATCACCCTACCCTGTAAACAGGTGTTGATCCTGATGGGAAGGGAATAAGTAGGTTCTGCTGACTCAGAAGTGGGCAATTTTACTACCTCAGTGCAAGGAAACTGCTTTCTGCGAGAGAGGCCCTAGAGCGTGAACTCATAGCAATGAGTATATTTTATTTTAATGCATTTATATATTTTTTAATAGCAAAACTAAATCCCAGGGAAAAACAAAACCAAACAAACAGTTATCTGTGCTGCTTGAGTACTACTGGAGAGCAGCATGAAAGCCATGCCTGCCCATTGCCTCGTCTTATCAAATCAGGACTGACATTCATTAATAGAGCTGTCTGAGTTTGCACACTGTCTGTGCCACTCCTGGCTCAAGTCCAAATGGAGTAGTTAGTTAGTACCTTTCTTTCACATGTACTAAAAGTCCCTGTGGAAAAAAGCATAACTGCTTTTAAGATGCTGATTACTTATTAGTGTGTTCACTGCACCTCACTTCAAGAACCTTGTAAGTTTTACGGAACTAAGGAAGAACAATTCTGATTTAATTTGCTTGGAACACTTCTGAGTCAACAGTCTGTAATTTGAAAGAGCTTAATTTAATCCTTCAGTCTAGCATTGCACCAGTAGAATAATTGCAAAGAAATATTGCTGAAGCTCTGTTTTGGTCCCAAGAGACAAAAGTCTTCTAGAGGAAGCCTAAGAGAGTGAAGCGATTGAAGCTGCTGGACTTGGAAAATGTCTTCCTTAAATGCATTTCTCACTCTCTAAAGCATACACACAATTTCTTCTTTGTGGCCTGTAGTCCCATTAATAGGAGCTGGAATATCGAACTGTCTGGTAAGATCAGTTCATCTTGGCCAATCTGAAAATTAGTTGATCTATCATGGTCCAGGCAAAGAGAAAAGAATCTGTTGGCGGCTTGCTCCTTTTAAAATTTTTAATTCTATATTGTGACAAATGTTAATTAGAATTTCACCTGGTGAAAGGAAGGAGAAGAGGTTTTGCTGCAGTGATTTAAAAAGAAGCCAACATAGAATCATACAATACCAGTTTGGAAGGCTCCTCAAGGATCATCTGGTCCAACCTTTCTTGGCACCCCCTCCATATTTAGCTACAAGAGGTTTTCTATATACTGCAAATTTTGGATGTTTTGAAGTTGCTGTAATGGCTGCTATCTGCCTTTTTTTTTTTTTTTTTTTGTATGGGAAACACAGTTGGGCTCTTTTCTAACTTTTGACTCCTTGAACTGCAGTAGCTGTGAGTGTAAACAGTCAGATAAACCATGGGCAAAGCGCTATCGCTGAAAGCTGCAGTAAAGATAGAGGACCATCAGACTGATCCTCGAAGGCAGCCAGATAGAGGTGTTTTTCAAAACCTGGGGGCTTGCAGTTTTGCTGCTGTAAGTGGCAGTTTTGCAGATATAAGTAATGGCAGTGATCAGCAAATACTGAAATGCTGTTGTTTCATGGCCTGTGGCGATAGAATTACCGATCAGCAGGAATTTCCTGTCCGAAAGCTTGACTTGAAAGAGGGCTCCATTAAAGACTGCAGCAAAAGCTCTCCGCTTGGAAGGCATGACATCTTCCCACTGATGATCTACAAGCATTGTTTTGACATGACTGAGAAATAAAGTCACAGGGCTACAAACAGTTAAAGATTAACTAATCTCTGAGATAGAATGATCAAAAGAACCTTTTCGAAGAGACTTCCTGTAGCAGGGGCAAATAAATTATTTGACTTAAAGGGGAAAAAAAGCAGAGGCCAGGCTAGCCCGCTGGGTAACTAAGTGGAGACCGATTAGATACCCTCTGAGTTACTCATGCCCTCAGTGTGTTTTGTTTTAAGACCTCTTTTATCTTAACTTGTGCTGAGGTAATTTCAGTTGATACTACACAGAAGACTCGGCCAGCTCTGGGAAGAGAGAGCACTGTGTGACTCCATCCAGGAAGAAGCAAGAGCTTGACTCCTCCCGTGTCTGCTCTTAAAAAGACCAGGAGGGGTCAGCTTTGCAGCTCTGTTGCTCTTCCTCAACTGTAGGGCTAAGGTCTGAGCATAAACACATTATAGAAACAACATATGTAGTTCAGATTAACGTGCCTTGTATTTGCCAGAATCATTTTTCTTTGTAGCAGAGAAAAGGAAACCAGGCATACTTCACAGAATTTATTGGTAAAGCTAACCAACCGAGCAAATACCCCTTACTCTCAGATGCCTTTGGTATTCAGAGAAAAATAAATTGTTATTCTCCAGGCAAAATAATAGCATTCTGTCTCCAGGAACTTGCTTCTCCCCCATGAACGGCACGTTCAACTCTTACTGAAGTTAGAGTTAACTTGAAGGTCCTCAGCATTTTGCAGGTTTGGTTGCTAAGCAGGAAACCTACCAGGGATTTTGGCAGCTTCGCCTTTTAAAGGGAAAAGGAGGACTCTAACAAATCAATTTTCTAGGTTTCTTTTTTCACAAGAGCTCAAGTAATACCGTGTTAACAACCCATAGTCCAGCTTGAACTTAACACACGATGACAAATTTTTGCATGATGCCATTTTTAATCTTTTGGGGTTTTTTTTTTTTTCATAATTGTCAGAAAGGAGCTGATTGCCAGGCTGGAACAAGTGGAAAAAGAAAGCATGGATGCTGCTCAGCTGGCCAAGGAATACGCAGAACTGACAGAGGAGAACCGAACACTGAAGCTGGCCCAGACACAGTGTGTAGAGCAACTGGAAAAGCTCAGAATACAGTACCAAAAAAGACAGGGCTCCTCATAACTCACAACTAGCTTATGTGAGGCAGTTAATACAGAATTGATCCTGTGCTGGAAAGAAATTTTAAAATAAAGGTCTGTTTAATATGTTATAATACTTTACTACAGATACAGAGTATGTAGAAGTCTATATTTGATTTAATGCTTGCCAGCCAGTAGCTTAATATAATGGATATTTCATCCATTATATAATGGATATTTTATTTCAAGTAACATAATTGAAGTTAATCTATCCCCATTATATGTTCTAGTAGATCAGGTTTCTTTTCTAAACATATTTCTTCCAATTTAAGAAGATATGGACACACTAGAAAATGATATAAATAGTCTCTGTGTTGGGAATTTGGACCATACTAAGGCATACAGCAGGGACAATGTTAATATATGGAATACATGTATGTTAATTTTAGTTTGGTGAAGATTTTTTAAATTATTTTCCTCATGCCTAAAGTGTTTGGAAGTTATCTTAAAACAGATCTCCTCACTGGTAAAAACTATATTCTATTATCTCATATCAACATTACAATATTGTATAAAATCTGAGAAATTGCACATTACAAGTTGAAGTAACATAATTATTTCTTATCAGATGAGTGTACTGCCAGTAATAATTTGCAAGTTATGAAATTAAAAGGAAACAGATGAGATCAAACTTTCCTTCCTCAAGTATAAAGATAGCTTGAGAGTCTTTCAATTGTACTTTTTGGCATGCAAGAAATGAAAAATTAAGATATGAATATGTCAGTAAAGCACTGTGAGGATATTATGTTCTTCTTTTCAGGTCTGTTTTGAAACATAAGTGGCTGAAGGTAGGGACAGAAGTTCCATGATATACAAATAGCTTGGAAGTAAAACATAGTTTTACTTGCTCTATTTATCCCTGTATTTTCCTAGAACAACTGAAAATTCTTTGTTATACTTCCATTTCTATTCATACAGTATTTTTTTCATTAAAAGCGGATACAGAAAAGCCGTTTTATGTTCTGAATGTTCTTAAATCACCCTGTATTTTTAACTCTGCTTGACAGATGCAGCTTGTTACATCTTCATGAGGCTGGAATTCAACTTGATGTGTCATTAAAACTGAAATGTCTCTTAGTAACTGAAAACTATGAACTTAAGAATTCCACCAGAACTTTAGCTTTGATTATCATCACTAATCTATTACAAGAATGGGATTTTATGTTAATCAGGACAATTTCTGGGGAAGTCATTTGGCACCAAAACGTTCCCCAGTAATTCCTGCAGCAAAGGGGACAGAAAAAGACAACCTGCCCTTTTTTTCCCTGTGCTACCTACCTACAGCATTCCCTGTATCACAGGCGTGAAAACAGACTCCACGTTACTTCAAGCACCTGGCATGGCAGCAGGAGAGTAGAAGGAGGTGAAGGGAGAGGACAGCCTTGTCTCCACTTCTCCTCCTGAGCCTATGTCCCCAGCACTGCTTACTGGCTTATCCGGCCAGTGTGGAGACAGGAGGGGCAATCACCACTCTGAAGCATGTGCTTTCTGCTGGGATGCTCTGCGGTCAGTGTAACACTGTATTTATTCCTCTTTCATCATTATCTGAGGGTCCGGTTTTCACTGTATCTTGTGAGAATCGAAGAGCAAAAAAAAAAAAAAAACCCATTATGAATACATAACACTTGGGATGTCAAGCCTGGGAATGTGGGAAAAGCCTTGTCTGAATTTTACACTGATGGGAAACATGCCATGGGCAGACTTCAGGGCTTTGCTTTGAGCACAGGACACTAGAGAATCTGGAATGTATTATTTTTGTCTGTATTTATGAGTTTTGAATGAGAGTATTCTCATTTTCAAAAATAATTTATCATCAGTCAGTGATTTTTTACATCTAGCTTTGAAAATGTCATCCAGCTTGGTAATTTCAATGAATTAATTGAAAACTGTACAAAGTACGTAGAATTACTTTATTAACAGACTGGCTTTGGATGCAGATGGATCAGACAGCAGAACTTTACTTACAAATAACTGTGATCGCCTTGAAATTTTCTGTTTAAGTGCAGCCATTATGCTTTAGATGCCAGAATAATAACAGATCATACTCTCGGAGAAAAACATGAGGGAGAGCCACAGTATATGGAGAAGGAAAGCTGGGCCTCATTTATGACACACAGCAATTTCAGTGTACCCAGGGAATATGGTTTTTCTAAACTAAAGTTACTGACCAGCATGGAAGTCTTCAGGAAACATGTTTATAGGTGTACAGATAACAAACGCATGGTGTGGTCCAGATACCAGCCTGGATGAAACTCTTAAAATATCCCAAATTAATTGAAGTGAGAGATTTGTATTTAATCTGGACTGTGGCTATTTGCAATCAATTTTTTCTCCTACTTTTAGTTATGGGGAAAGTAAAAAATAACTGCTTTTTATCAATATATTTGCCTGACAGCATGGATGCTCATGTGGCTGAGAATAGTGACTCAGAGAAATTGCATCACAATCCAAATAAGCAAAACTAATACAGAAGCACCAAAGAAAGAAAATTAAAGTGCCTCATGAAAGCAAGTTTTTAAAGAAAGAATAACAGGTGAAATGGGATTCAAAGACAGAAGGGTAGAGAAATGGAATTTTCCAAAAATATTCATAGGCAAGTGAAATTAAAATGCAGAAAAGTCAACATAACCCTTTTCACTGGCCCAAGTCGCCCAGAGAAATTGTGGCTGCCCCATCCCTGGAGGTGTTCAAGGTCAGGCTGGATGGGGCTTTGAGCAGCCTGGTTGAGTGGGAGGTGTCCCTACCCATGGCAGGGGGGTTGGAACTCAATGATTTTTAAGGTCTCTTCCAACTCTAACCATTCTATGATTCTATGAACCCAGGAAATTATTCAAGTGTTGCAAAGAGTAAAAATGGCTAGAACAGCCTTCTGCAAGGTATCTATTATATCTATCATCTATCTCTTGATTTTTTTTAAATAATGATAAACATTTTCATAGTCAATAAACTCCCAATTTTGACATGCTGAATTTTTCTCTAAATGTTACTTTGAACTGCATAGCTCTGCTGACTTAATAGCTGAAATTAGGTTTTTTAAATAAAATGTTTGTCATATTTGTGCTGTATTTTCCAAACACAATGTGATTTGCATTCTTCTGGTATTTAAGGAAAGACCTTAAATTGGTCTGTTGCTAGGTCCATTTTAAGTATAGCACTGTAAAAAAAAGTTTTATACAATTACTTCAAAGGTGTTTTTACATCGTATTTCACCCAAGAACTTAGAAGCCAGTTTCAGCTTTTGAGTTCAACTGACAACAAAACGTTAGATTCCATAAACCTCTGACTACAACCTGTGACAACTGCAGTTGAACTCAGCAAAAGACCAGCGTGATCTGAGGCTCTTGCTGGTATTTCACCACTGGGCAGAAGGCAAGGAAAGACATGAAAGGCTCAGATGACAGAAGTTGACAAACACATACAGCTACATAGATACAGTCTGTTACACAGATAAAGTGTATTTCTTGCTATTATTTGAGTTATTCGGGTTAGCACAAGTAAGCATGCCACCACGATGACAAATGCATTTGCTTCAGAACACTTAAGAAAACAGTGAAGTACATGGGTTTAAAAAAACAAGACCCATGCTTTCCATTTCCTATTATTACTAAGTAGCTTCCTTCCATCGTAACAAATGCTGAACAAGCTCAATTTAAGTATTCCAGTTAGCAAGGATATGACTCATGCCGTGCCAGAGCGATTTTACACTTGAAAACTCTGGAAGATAAGGACCTGCAGGTTTGGGTTTGGCGGCTTTTCATTAATGTTTCCCTTTCCAGGATTATCTTTATTCTGGCTGGTTTTGTGAATTAATGATTTTTGGAAGTGTGTCATCTCCCTCTAGGGGCTTTGTTGCCATCCAGGCCTTTGTAAGCATTGCAGGTTGTTCATAGTGGGTACAAATACGCAAGGGTAGGACACAGGGGTCTTTTCAGCCTTACTTTGGGCTGTGTGGCTGGGGAGCTGTGACACGTGTCCATTTGCTGCTTGAACTCCAGCCACAGGCCACCTTGCAGAAACGAGCTTGTGGCGGTCTTAGTCATGGAGTCACTTGTTTATTTTTTTTTCCTACATAAAATGATTTGTTTGCTCCATGCAGGGCCCTGCCTCTCTTCTCATAGAGGGTGCAAGACACACAGTGACCGAAGGAGGCTGCAGGGAAAGGAAACATGGTGTGCCCGGGCGGTGGTGTCATAAGAGGAGCAGGGTTGTGAGGAGAGTTGACAAAACCTGATTTTTTCTCTCACATCCACGCAGTTCCGCAGACAGATATCCGCACCCACAGCCCTGGAGAGGGGGAGTCTTCTCCCCTCTGTTCAGCGTGTCCTGGCATGTAGATGCATGAGTAATGTGGTGATGAACATCCCTTGGAAAATTCGTGGGGAAAATGTTAACTGTCTGCATGACCGGCCTGAAAGGTGTGCAGCAACGAAGGGCTAGGGTTGTTACTGAGCAAGTACTGAGAAGCTGTCCCCCTGTCGTCCATCCTGCTGGGCTTCTCTGGGATGAGGCTGGGTGTTGTGACTGCACGGCTGTACCACAGTGCACGTGAAGGAGGCTACCAAGGTAGAGATGGATGGGCCTTTCCCTCTCTCCCCACAGAGCCATGGAATCATAGAATATTCCAGGCCAGAAGGGGCCTCCAAAAGTCATCTGATCCGACCCCCCCACAGTCATCAGGGACACCTCCAACTAGACCAGGTTGCCCAGGGCTTCACTGAGCCTCACCTTGAATGTCTCCAGAGAAGGGGCAACCTGTTCCAGTGCTCCACCACCCCCATTGTAAAGAACTTATTCCTAATATTCAATCTAAATCTGCTTTTCTTCAGTTTAAATCCATTGCCCCTCATCCTGTCACTGCAGGCCTTTGTAAACAGGTTCTCCCCAGCCTTCCTGTAGCCCCCCTCAGGTACTGG
>BJBW01008331.1:0-22573 GCA_004320125.1 Scolopax mira
TCAGACTGACAGGCCTGTAGTTCTCTGGATCATCCTTCCGGCCCTTCTTGTGGATGGGCATCACATTTGCTAGACGCCAGTCGGCTGGGACCTCCCCAGTTTCCCAGGACTGCTGATAAATGATGGAGAGTGGCTCCGCAAGCACTTCTGCCAGCTCCCTCAGTACCCTCGGGTGGATCTCATCTGGGCCCATAGACTTGTTTGCATAATATTCTTGAGCTGTTGCTGAGTTCATCATAATTCTCATGCCCATTTTGAGAACTTAAGTTTCATAGAGTTATGAAATGTTTTAAAGTCTGAGGAAAAAGCATTGCAGAACACCAGACCAGTAACCCACTTCATATCTAGTCTCATTTAATAGATATGTGATATGGATCAAATGACTGTGCCCTTCAGCATTTCCTCTCTGCTCATGAGCAATTTTTGAGCTATATTACCTGGATAGCAACCATGATATTTAAGCAGCTAATTATTTTATGATTTTTCCTGCAGCAATCAGGAAAGTGAGCTACATCCATTACCCCAACTGCTCTACAAGACCAAAGCACAACAGGCAATTCCCTCCATGAAAAATATAACAGTCTAATTTTGGATAATAAATGACACTAACTGCAGAGAGGAGAATCTTTACACATTAACTGGTTTAGTAGCCAATTTTGGCTTTGTACTGTTCTCTAGAATCTGCTCTTTCCAGATAAAGATCTGCTCTTTCCTATTCTCCTTCCTCCTCTTCCTTTACACTGCTTGTTCCTGGCTAAAGAAATTCTAAAATTTTTTCAGTAACTGAACTCTAAAAAGTAGACTTTTTTTCTTCCTTTTTTTTTTTTTTTTTAAAATAACCTAATTTGAAAACTCAAATGTATTCCTTGCTATAGATATGGACAGGACATCCTCCTTATGAATCTCTTTTAGCTGACTGGCTCCCAGACTGAAACAATGATGCTGGCAGCAGCAAGAAAGTCTTCTGAACTACTGACCTGGTCACTGTCTGGGGCACAAGAATAATTTTTTTAAAATAAACTAAAACCCTTGACAACTCATCAAGATCACAGCCCGAAACTTATTTTGTCAATCTTTGATCTTGGTTTGAACCAAGAGACCTAAAGCTGTCCAGGGCTTGTGATTTTCTGTCAGCTCTTTCTGTAACAGGTACATGTGCAAACCTAGATGAGCTGGGGGACACTGACAGTGCTAAGACTGCCCATGGAATTAATTCTGATGTTTCTTTTACACTGCATAACATCTTGTCATTTAAGTCAATTGAGGATAAACAAATAACTTTAAGCTGGCAGACCATTAAAGTATGACAAAAACATGAAAAAGCCACATTTACTGTTATATGAGCTTACCTGTAGCATACCTTGTCCATTGCTTTCAATGGTGCCTTCATAGGTGACATGCAATCTAGAGAGTTTTTTCTGAGATCTATCATTGAGGAAAAATATTGTACAGAAAGGATGATTACAAAATCTCCACACAAAGACAGCTGTTTTAAAAGAAAATCCACCCAAACCCAAACTTCTTATACACCTTAAACATAAGGTGCCTTAAAAAAAACCCCAATGGATTAAAGAAAATGCATTTCTTTTTGAGAAAAAAAATTGTAAAGGTTTAACAGTTAATTGTTCAGTTTCTCCACCTCTTTCACCATTAAACCCCCAATTTGTAATTGAAATTCTATGTTTTTTTACACAAGTTTGTCCCACACTAACTCACTAACCATCAAGAAAGCTGCAACATTTGTGCTTTCATGTTGGTTATCACCCACACTTCATTGTACTTCTGATAATTTTGGAAATCAAGTCATCTCTCTCTTTTTTCCCCCCACTCAGCAACAGCACTAAAGACACATTACTGGTTTAGAAATACACTTAAGACTTGTTGGCTTCACAGGCAAACAAGCATACTCAAAAACTCAGGACACTCAAACTACTTGTGACAGTTTACTCATTTCCCTCTGTACTTCTCTCCATAGCAATTCATACCAAATGCTGCTTCTGTAGTACTTCCAGGCCTGGATCAATTCCATAAGAATGGGAGTAAATTATCACTGTTTAAAGAAATGTCTTAGATTAACAGAATGCTTAATTTACCTTTCCCAGTCTGGAAACTCCTGGAGACACTGCCTTGTAAATGTCACCAAGCCAGTAGGTTCTACAGGTAAACCAACACCAGAAGAAAATTGATTAACTGCTGGAGCTTTAGTCCTTAGATTATTTTAAGTGGTAAACTTTTAAAATTGCAAAACCCCCCATCATTCTTGGCAGAAACACATGAACTTAACTTTCCTCAAGAGCAGCTTTGAATCTTCCCCTGACAGCCCATGCTCAGATTGGAAACAAGTAATATGAAAACCAAAATACTTGCATCTCCCTTTGAAATTTGAATATTTTTCTTCTCACAGATCAAGGAAAAGCTATTTCCTGAGTGATTTTCACTTAAACTGTAAACACTACTAGAAAGACTCAATAGTTGAAGTTAAAGTAAAATGTGCTGCCACTTAGAAAAGAAGAAGCTGTGACCCTTTTGAGGTGACTGCTGTTCCGTGTCAACAGGCAATGTACAGAGCACTCAACCCATAGACTGATGAAGCAGCAGCTCCTATTTCCAAGAAAGCCCTACTATGTCAACGATGCAATGTCAGTGGATTCCGGATCAAACTGTTGTCAGTGCTGCCAGGATGATAATGAAATTCACTGTATTTTAACTGAGAAAAAGACTACTGCACTCAACAGAAAAAGAAGAACCATTATTTGTTGCAGGAAGGTTGCATTATAATTTTCTCTCCTTATTTTACTCAAAAAAGTTCAGTTTTGCAATAGAAAGATAATATCAAACTTTTATTAGGTGATGTCATCTTAATAAAAACTTGACTTGAGACTCATTTCTTTGCTCCAGTAAGTCTACTGTGCTGGCTTGTGAAAAATAATCAAAACAATATGTAAAGCACAATCATATTTTTCCAAAAGCTTTAAATAACCCTATGCTTTTCCACAAAATTATAGGGGCTTAGGGGAAAAAAAAAGTGCGTTGGTTGCTCTTAAAAAACCCCAAGAGCATAGCTTTCAGTACTTTTCCACAAGGGAACTCTGGTATCAGATGATATTTTACCAGTTAAGCATTCACCTTTTGAGGCAAAGTCTTCAGCTGATACAGTCTCCACTGTGTTCTTTTGCACAGAATTCAGTTAACATTTACAATAAAAATTATTACAGTAATTTACAGAGGTAAGTTACCTCAGTCACTAATTCCTTGGACAAAAAAACCCAAGAAATTGGATATTTTAAAGGCACAAGAATAATTTTTAATTTGAGAAAAGAGCACTCAAGAATCTAATTAAATATTATTTAAAGTTATAACATTAAGAAATCTAATATGATAGTTTCATAAAGTTTGTTGCCAACAGATTTCACATACAGAGGGAGTCAGGGACAGCTGCATGAATTTAGGATTTGGTTTGCATGAAAACATTATTACTCGATCAAAAAAGAAAAAAAGCTAGTGCACTATATCTCTTCTCAGTCCCATATGTAGATCACAATTTACTTTTTACCTCAAAGATTTAGTTTTACTGACATTGCTGAAAGTTTGATAGCTGAAACAGGATGTAGCTGCATTTAATTTCTGGTGAATTAAAATGATGAAGTGAAGATGGACTGAACCAAGTAAACAGACTTTTATATTTAATAGCTTAAACCTGCCTTTCTTCTAAAACAATCCCTTCTGAGATAATAAGAAGCAAACAGTGAAATACTGACATGTAAAGAAAAAAATACTATAATAAGGACAGTGCTGCAGATGTGATAGATGCAACTGCAGCAAAATCTCTTTTTCCTCCAAAACATAATATATAAGCTCTGATACAATTCTCACAAAAATAAATCTAATTTTGAAAGCTTATGCATATATTTAAATTCATGGTAACAACAGAAGATCTGACTATACACACTAAGGAAAATACTGCACTAACTTCTAAAAGAGTTGGGGATATCTCATGTCTTGCTATCACTTCTTTTATTGTAACTGGGCAAACTTCACAACAGCTTTGTTTGGAAGAATAAAAGGGGAAAACCTGAAACATCAACACAAGCAGGGGAAAATCCCTCAGAACTACAAACATTATAATCAAAGGCCTAAATGTGCATACTGCAGCAAATCTGAAGCTTGCTTCAAAATCTTTAAGCCTATGATTTTACTTACTACTTATGATGCTGAATTCCCTCTACATTCTCATTCTGATGCAGTGCAGCAAGTAGTTGCATATATTACAAACATTTTTAATATATATATATGTATATTTATATATACCCATGTACACATTTATACACACACACTAGATATGATATATCTATAGAGAAGGTCTGTGTGAAAATATAGAGATATATATTTTACACATCCCCCCCATACGTATCTCTCAGAAAAAAGAAAACAGAATAAGCCTTGTGCAAAAATTTTAATAGCATACATCATCTAAATGAGAAGTGACATTAATATGAACACCAGTGGATTTAGCAAGCTGGCTTTTGTTACACGCTTCCATCATAATGCTGCATAGACATATCTAAATTTAATGGAATACATTTTTTCATGTATCTGTTCTGTAGCTCAACAAAAAAAAAAAAAAAAAAAGGATATACTTTTTTCTGTGACTCTCCTAAAGTAGCAGAAAAGGGTCTTAAGTTTCTCAGGCTTCCTTGGTGACCGTCCTTCAAATAATCTGAAAAAAAAGAAATAAAAGCAATTAATTGAATTTCAGAGATATACCACATAGTAATTAGGCTACTTAGTAACTGTGATTTGAGTTTTTTAACTATTATACACATATTTTCATCAACCTTGTATTTAAATACTCGATTGTGAAAAGAACTCTCTAGACAGTCCCTCTAACATGGGTCAAGTTCGTTCATGTTGCAAGTTTCTGATGAAGGTGCTAAGGGAATGCCTATCTTTCTCATATTGTTTTTGTAATATCAAAAAGGATTAATTTCAATATGGGCATGCAGGAAAGGTACTATTTTTATTTGCAACAGACTGGCTTGGATTAAAATAAGTGATCGAGAGGTGAAAATATATATGTTGAGGACTCCAAGATACAAATGTCTTACCCCACTTTCAGCTCAGTGAGTTGCAGAACAAAATATAATTACAACCATATTGCTTTCAAGAGCTGCAGCACGCCAGCAGCATTTCAAAAGAAAAGAACCTACCCCCAACAGAAATGGCTTCATCCACTGGCCTACTACTGGCATTTTAAAATTCGTTTGTAAAAACCAAAGCAATAAGCAGAAGCATCCTATTTTTAGCCATTAAGTGGATGTATTCTTTTAAGGTTAGCTGAAATACTTTTACTGCATCATCTATCTTCCAGCAACTTGAACACGCATTACTTAATTTCACTGACAACAAAGCGACAGGGCATTGTTACTGGCAACACATAATGGAATTTATCTGGAAGGAAGAATAGCGGCAACTTCATAAATAATATTCTTTGAGTAGGAAGTCCATTAAAAGATGTCTGATACAGTGAAAGCCCCGAGGACCTAAGATTCCCCCTCAATAAACGGTTTAAGTGAAGGAATGACATAACATTATTCATTTGTTTCAATGTACTGGAATGACAACTTGCCTTTAAAACCAGAACACTGTCAGGTAAATTTAACTTTCAGTAGTGAAGTGAACTAGATTTTTTCTGTATTTAAAAATTCTTGTAAGTATACAAGCTGAAGAGATCACTTCCATCCAAAATCTCTATTAAGTCACACAAGCTAATTTTAAAAAGGTTATAAAAGTTTTCATAAAAGTTTTATTTCTGAAACAAATATCTCTATTTTGAAGAACAAAGCAAGATGAAAGCATCAATAAAGTATTAAATAAAATACTTCTTCAAGCTCTGAGAGACGCAGATCCTATTACAAAAAGACACCCAAAATGTAAGTGAAACCCACATAACCAATATCCCAACAGAAGAACCCAAGGCCAAAACCCATTATTTCCAATTAAAATGGAAATAAATCCAATGAATTGTACTGGGGAGCACAGAAGAAGCATCTCTTCCATCTTGCTCCTGTAGTTTCCCCCCTCCCCCTGGGGTGGAAAAAAAAGTGGAGTTCCAAGAACAGAAGAGAAAAATAAAGCAAAATTCTCCCTTTTTCAAAAATGGTATCATCTCCGTAATGAATATTTCTTTAAGCTTTAATTTGCAGTGTCAATCATTGCTGATCAAAACACTTCATTTCAAGTACAGGTTCTGTCACAATATTATTTGACATTTGTGTTCAATTGTTCTCATCTGATGTCTAGGAAAATCTGCATGCATGAATGTGCACAGATAGAGAGAATCCCATCATGCAAATACTGGAATGTGTATATAATTATGTGTGCTCCTCACAGGATTGTATAGGATAGGAATGTCATTCGCTCTTAAAATATATAAAAGTAATTCAGCCCATCACATAAGAATAACTGGAATTATATTGATTACCTGTCTTTTGCCTGAAGTATTTTTTGAGAAAACTGTCTCAGTTTGATTGTGTATTGGGTGGGGTGTTCATCCGCCCCATCCCAAAATATTTATCTGCCTTTTAAACCTGAGTGCTACACTGCTACAGCTTCACATCAATGAAAAAAAAGAGGTAGTTGCAGTCAGCTACTGGTCAAGGACTTTTCATGAAGAACGGAGCTGCAAGAAGTGTTTCACTGCTGCCAGTCACATTCCCCTTACCAAGAGAAATGAATTACACAATGTTTAATTCCTGCCTACATGCCTGTATTTTGTGAACAGCGATATCCCAGACCCACTCTGGTCTCCAAAGTACCCCAGGGGGTGCACAAGACAATCCACTAGGATGCAGAAAGAAAATATATTTGTACAACTCCTAGATTAAAAAATATTTTTAAAACAGCATTCATTTCATCTTTATCTCATCCTTTTTTAGTTTATTTTTTGTACATGCTTCAGAATGTAACATATTAGTGCAGTAGCACATGTATATATGCATATATTGGAGGTGATAGGATAACTTTTTAGTGATAGGTATGTGCAATCAAAAATGTTTGGGGACTGCTGCATTAGACAGCTTTAAACACTCAAACATCAATTAACTAATGTAAGATGAGAAAACCTTAGCGGTTTTAAAGTGGGAAATTCTTATATTCCTCACTAGAAAGAAATAAAATTGAAATAGAAATAAAATAGAAATCCTCACTAGAAAGTCCTGCAGCCATTGAAAACATTTTAAGGAAGAACTAGAAGTAAAGGTACGCAGAATATCAAAACTTCAATTTGTGAAATTTGGACTTTAAATAAATCAAAAGCAGAAAAACACAGATGAAGAATTCGTCTCAGAGAGATGAAAGGCAGACAAATGAACCAGTCCTCTGACAGCACAAAAGGAAACGTCACTGTTCAGATCTTGCACTTCCCAACAGGAAAAGTTATCCCAACCTTACACAACTCAGGTACAGCAACCTAGTTCTGCTTTTCTGGTACCTAATGTATGTCTCTTCCACTTACTGAATTCCATCTTTCTCTATTAAAACCACTTTCCTCTTCTCTGTTCATATAGGAAGCAATTTAGAACTTTTGAATTCCCTTGGCATCAAGTAGGAGAAAAACAATACATTCAGTAACACAGCCTCACAGACAATTTATTTACTGTTGTGTGTCATGGGTAAGAGCCGTCGTCATCCCAAAGTTAAATTTAAGAACATCATTCTATCCAACACTCTTATGTTTAATTAAGACTTCCTCTTTAGATTACGTACTGACTTTTAAGATTTGTATAAACAACATTCAGCGATCTCATTTTGTTGGGAATCTAGATGCAAAAACTATCTTTCTGTCTCAGATACTCATATACCCACATCTCTATTCTCTGGGATTTTCATTTTGTACTTTTATTTATTGTGGCAAGTAACTTGGAGCATTATAAAACCTATTTTAAGTAAAAGTTTTTGTGATTTAGGAGTCTTCAAATACATCAGATTGATACTTGACTTTGATAAGATGCTAATTTCCAAGTACTCAGCAGCAAGGAACAGCAGGATAAAATGTTTTATCCTTCCTTCCTCAGGATAAACAAAAGGAAGTCCACAGCATGGTAAAACTAAGTTCTGGACTAAATTACTATATTTACAAAGTTAACAACAACAAAAAAAAATTCAGATTGAGTACTGTTTTTTCGTCACTACAGCAAAGCAATTATGCCAGACTTGTTAAGAATGGAATCCTTTTAAAGTTGTCTATTTAAAGAGTATTTTGTCATTTACCACAAACAAATGTTGGTTTTAGGTTTTTCAGAAAATTATACTCTACTTAAGTATTACATCCAAGACTACCTAGAAGATAGACTTAAGGGAGTAATAACAGAATCAGCTTTGTAGGATTGGTGTCTGTGAACTCAGAAAACCTGGAACCAATTTTCAGAGGAGCAATGCATCTCTCAGCCCAAACCAAGTTCTCTCAAAGTCACTAGATAATTTATTCCCCAGAGAATACTCATTAGTGTTGCAAAATTGATGTTGTTTATGAAGAGACAATTGCATTACTGGTAAATTAGATTTCAATTCTCTTGCACAAATGTACTATACAGTTTGCCTATTTCCTTTCATATATCATACATTCTATAAAAGACAAATATATCTTAACTACTGGTTCTTTTTCCCCCATTTCCAATCACTTAAAATTACTTTAAACGTTTATTTAGTAAAGATGAAGAAATTCAGTCCTAATGGAATACTGGTGGTTTCAGACCAGAGCACCCACCACTGTGTGTGCCAAAAGACACCAGGCTTATGTCATTAGACATATTATCTTCAATTATTAATTCAACCTCAACTGCTTTGATGGGAACTGTTATGGATGCATAGTATCTCCAGTTTAACTACTGTAGCTTTTTGAAAAAGGAGAACAGAGGAATAATTATAACTTGACAAAACAGATAAGAATGGATCTGCAGCAGGTTCAAAGAAACAGCAAAAGCAAAGTGGGTTCTTGACAAACCTGTCTCCTTTTCAGTTATCCAGAAAACTGACTCAAGATTTCTAAGGTTTTTTTTGCCTTACACTTTGAATTTACATATAATCAAACCAGGTAGTTTCCTAAATCACCAAATTCCATAGCATTAAGACACAGGTCCAATAATTTGGTCAATAGGGGGGGAGAAAAATCTGCACAGTGCAGTCTTAACATGACAGTGGACAACATCAGTTTCAGCATCTTATAAAAAACAAATGCAAGAAAGCACAGTTTGACCTTATCTTTAATATATTTCAGGAAGAATGTAATTTTTTATGAAAGTACTATGCTAAACAACAAATTATTCACAAAGAAAATTAATTAAGAGCATCACTATAGGAAACTACTTTGTGCAACCAACATCATAATTGTAGACGTGATCTCAGAAGAATCAATGCAATTCATGCTCTACATTCAGCAGCATTCAACTTCCGCAGAAAATTTATCAGTGAGAGGAATAAAATGGCAAATCTAATTATTTTTTCTTTTGTGATGGGATGTTTTTGCACAAACCTGTCCAATCTATTTCAATCTTATATTATTATAGAAGTGCTTTTAAAAATAGGTCTTTAAATTTAGCTTGGTATTTTGAGCAGAAGCTGTATTTTATGCTACTGAGTATGACCTAATATTTGGCCACTGAATGGATGTTGTTCTATCTAGCAGAATTCATAAATATTAAAGCTTTCAAAGTTAAACTATGAATGCCATTTTGCTAATTAAGTTTGAGATGAATTATGGTACTAATGACTTAAGAATCATAACAGGCCCATCCTTGCCAAGTACAAAAGGGAAGAATTCATCTAAATTATGCAGTATTTCCTCATATGATCTGATTGATGAATAGTCAAAACAGACAATTGGTGTCACAACACACTATTAAATTAAGTGCTTCAGTGCCAAAAGACTCACTTTTCTCCTCTCATCTGGCAAAACCAGCAGGCAGGAGAAGAGAGGTAAAGCACAGATTACTTATGGTAATACTAACGTATACAATGGCCTCCCTTCCAATCAGTTGCAGTTACTAGCACACACACCAGCATTCAAACAACTTGCCAGTCTCACTGTAGTAACGGTGCCAAGCAATGGTACACCAGAAAACACTTAGCAGAGGGAGAAGAAGAGAAGAGAGTAAATTCTCAATATCTTTCAATGACCATCTGCTTTTTTGTCAAATAGATATGTACTTTGGATGGAGTAGGGATGGAAGCCACAATATGCTAGTTAATAGCACATAAAAACCCAATGCAGGGAGAAGATGGAGAATGACAGCATTTAAATGTAGAAACCATAAATATTTAATAGCGTATAAAAAGGTGCTATTATTTAAGTCTGCATGAAGATAAATGACTGCTGTGTAGAGCTGAAAACACAAGAAAGTAACAGCTTGTGCTACAAACTTAAGACACAAATTAATGCTTTTTCATTTTCAAAGAGTTGAGGCAAAGGGTGGAAGCCTTTTGCATGAAAGTAGAGAGCAGAATCAAGGAGCACAACATATGCTAAGGGAAAAAGCAATCCTCAAATGCTAGCATCAGCTCAGTAATTTTGCTTTGTCAGGGAACCTTGGCACATTATTTTTTTTCTACCCAAAGAACAAAATCACTCATTCACAGTCATGGAGCAGATGAATTATGCTGAGAAAAGAACTAAGTCTGGAAAAAGCTGTAGACTATAATACTGTGGGGAGAAAGGGTTGCTGCATGGAACAATCTGTTATGCCCATCCCTAAGCAGAAAGAGCAGAGGGGCAGCTTCCAAAGCCTCCACATCAAAACATTGCTATAGAGAGGACAAAAAAAGAGTCACAGATGTTTTTACTTCAGTCATTGCCTATTGCCTTTTGAGTATATACAGCTTCACAAAAGGCTTTTTTGTAAAAACTGAAAATACACACTACAAACCTCATCAAAACCAAACCTCATCATCTTTACAAGTCTCAAACTATAGCTGAAAATATGACATTTTATTCTCCATCCTTGCTACTAAAGAACTAACTTTTCAGACCAAGAAAGTACAGGGATTGACAGAAAGAAAAAGAAATAGGACAATATCCATCTTTCCTCCTCCCCCCTCATTTTAGTTTTCAAGACTCAGATTACATATGATAGAAAACTGTAAAGTCTTGTAGTACTCTTTCAACCACTCACTCTCTTCAATCTTTTTTTGCTCTTATCCTGTCAGTCCCCCTCTCACTAACATATTTCCTTTTATTCTATCCAGTCTGTCACATCTCATATTTGACTATACTAATCTGCTTGTTATCAAATACAAAATACATGAAGGGGGCTGGGGGGGAATTTTGGTCCAACAAATGGTTACGTAAAAAAAGGACTAAAAAAAAAAAAAACCAAAAAAACTGTAATTATACAAAAATCACATCACTTGGCAAACATTGAAGAAAAGCCACTTTGAATCCTCAAGAACCACAGGACATCACTTTCCTTTCTTTTCTGCAGTTTGTCAACAATATTCTTGTACTTAAATGAATAAAAATGGCTTTCTAACCTGTGCGACTAAAAGCTGAGCATTATCTCATCCATAAGGCAAGAGGAAGGCCTGAAGGTTGTCTGCAGTGTTACTCCATTTAAATAACATTGTTAGAACTTAGGATGACTGACAGTACTAAGAAGCCAAATAAGAAAACAGAGGACTGTCTTAAACAGGGCAGAAAATCACAAATAGTTAATATTTTATACTGGTAATTCTTTATGTCTGTGGCAGGAAGCTGTTTACCTAATAACCTGCCACAGCTTTTTTATTTAAAAGTAGTTCAAAACATTATGCCCAAATTAATCCCTAGTATTACACTGTACTACTGTGACTTTACATTGTTCATAAGAGAGAATATGATTTTACTCCAGTGATTTAACACCATTTTATTCTGTAGTTGGTAAGAAGTTAACTGCTTGATTTAGAACATGCTTAAGTTACAACACAAACTGGTATCCTAAAGTCCCTAAAAAACACCATAAAATTCAGTTAGAAGTGCATAGCTGGTACAGTCAAACAGAACTCTTTCCAGAAATGTCCTCTTCAACTGCTCTGACCATAAATCTTTTTTGATGCAGGGATGGCACTTTTCATTTATGATGATGGAGAAATATGCTGAATCCTATGGTATGTTAAAGCCTACTCCCACTTCTCTTCTGTAACCCACTCAACTGTTGGAATAAACACCAAGACAGTGACCCTGGTCTCTCTTCCAAAACACACACTGTAGGGAGACCTGTGCTAGCCCATAAAGACAGCAACCCCAAACCCATTATTCATACATTGGCAGGTCTGACAATTCATGGTGGAAAGTTCTAGCCTAATAGAGCTCTTATGACACATATACTCTAGTGTGCTGGATCACAGGTAACAACAGAATTTTTATATTTCATCTTAATTTTCATCATACACAACATGTAACTGTGAGGATTAAGAAAAAACTCTAGATCAATAGTTTGTCTAAGCTCCAGCCTAATAAACTTAAGGTTGATCTACACAGACTTGTACGGAAGGGCCCAGGAGACAAGCAGCTCTCATTTCTAATCTACAAGTCCATATGAACCATAATATTCTGCAGCAGGAAATGTCTCCTTCCTCTTCCCCCATATAAAACTGAAATAAGCATATTTAAAAAATAAAAGATGTGAAGAAAAATTTCTAATCAAATCTGTCTGTAAGCTAGTGTTGAGGGAAAAACAACAAATGTTTGTTTAGAATCCACAATATCTTTAATTAAATTCTTATTTTGGTCTTGAAACCTTTTTATGCTAACTTGTAGCAAAAGGGACAGGTTTAATTTAACATGCAGCTCCACAACTGCCTTAAAATGATACGAGATTGTATGGATACTGAAGAATTGAGTCCTGTTGATCTGACAATGTGCAGGACAGTTGCATAGTTTTCTTGTCCCTTAGAGATACACAGAAAAGACAGAAAGCAAACTACTGAAACTGGTGACAGAAACATGAAAGAAACAGTGAGTTTCTCCCCTAAATGACAACAACAACATTTCCATCAAAGGATTATCGACTTCATTTACTCCAGAGTGCCATACCTGTTGAAGTTAATATCTGGATAACTAGAATACTCAGACTTCATCTTCGCATTGCGACGTGGAAAAGTACAGAAGAAAGCATTGGCTAGAAAACTAGCAATCTGTTCCTGTGACATTGTGATGGAGTGATTCATCTTTTGTTTCAGTAGAGGTATTGGCTACCAACAAAAGGAGTGAGGGGGAGGAAGGGGCAGGAGAGAAGGGAGGAAAGGAGAGAGAAAAAATAATTAGCTTACCCGTTTTAAAAGAAAAAAAACAGGAGCACAATGTCACATTTATTAAATTAGAGCAAGAGTAATTTAGGCCATTGGTGAACCCTTTAATCAGGAGCACCATTAAAGTCAAGAACAGTTTATTCAAGACAATTCAGAAAAAGCTTGCTTGACAAACTGCAGATTTGTAATCAATAATAAAAAGAAAGACCAAGAAAACACAACTTATTAAACAAACCTGTGGGGAATGGAGGGGGGGGGGGGGGCAGTAGATAGGATGTGGCAAGTCCTGGGCAATCTTAAAAAATGGAAATAAAACCCCACTTTCAAGAGCCGTATAGTTAAGAACCCTTAAGGAATGCTTTCAGCTACAGTAACAGTGCTTTATAGTTTAGGAAGAGATATGGAAGTCACACCACAGATCATCACTTTATGACTTGCTTTGATTATTTTTTCCATCCTGCTTGAAGAAATAACACAATTTAGCAGAAAGTGCATGAGCATCCATCCTTTTATAATCAAAAAGAACAAAAAGCTCAGCTTCACTTTAGTGTTTTATTTTATTTTAATCAAGGTTTCTTTAATAATAAAAAGAAACAAAGGAGTGGGGGAACAAAAAAAAGCAACCTGAAATGTTAAAACATTTTATCAGGCTGTAGCCTCCTGAATTATTTGTTTTTCTTAATTACGTGGTATTACGAAGCAGGAAGAGGGATTCTGACTGCTAAGGAGTCAGTAACAGCTATGATAAACCCACTTGACAGGAGAAAGAGAATACAGTTTTCAACTATTCTTCCAATATTCTTGGCCATCATTATTGGCCTAGCTCCAGGAGAGACAAGCAGCTACATTTCAATCCTCTGAGTTGTGAATATAGAAATTGCTGCTAATTTAGACTATTGAATACACAGCTCTATTTACTCCACAAACAAAGAAGTCTTTCTTCATTCTTATAACTACTACATTCACTGAATTTTATTCAGTCTTCTGGCTATTTAATTAACAAGCTATATTATGATGGCTGAAGTCACACAACTTGGGGGAGGAGGGAGAAGAGCCTGAGAAGCTCTAAATTCTACAAGCCTATTAAAATACTGTATTTGGACAGCGTTTTATTTGAACGATTTTAGCTTTATGTCTAACCAATAGAATGAATCTGACAAAGTTCTTCAGAATTTTACAGTACATCATCTCTATAAAAGTTATTGTATGAACTTCCTAGTCTTATGCTTTACATAGCGTTCAGAAATTTCTTAGTGTTCTCATAAGCTTCCCCCATCAAGTGACTAATAAAAAAAACAAACAAGAAATGTTCATACTGTTTGAAATTTTATATCTACTGTAGGACCTCTGTGGCATAACAAAGTAGGGAGAGATTTTTCCTGCTTCTGTCCAACAAAATCAATTTCAAAAATTGTAACAAAGAAGCTTACAAATTAAGAGTCATTACCTGTTAGTGTATTATCTATCATACAGCCTCACTTCCTTGATCAGTCCTACTCAGTTTTATCAGCTTTACTACCTACAGAACTGATTCCCACAATAATAACAAAGAATTAGTTACGGTTTGTATGTGTGCAAATACTGCAATGCAGTATACTCCCAGGTAAACAAAGACTTTATGAAAATACTAATTCTAGGGTTAAAAAATTACTAAAATCAAAAACTAGATGTTGTAAGATTACTTAAGTATTTCAGTTTATAAATTAGATTTTCAAACCTGAAAGGTTTTATGGTCATTTCATTTAAGAAAAGCAGGAAGCAGCTCCAGCATATAAAAAGGAAATATGACAGCAAGAATATTTTTTTACATTCTATCATTATAGATGTGCATTGTCTGCTCTGCTTCCTCGGCCTCAGTTACATTCAACACAAAACCTATATCTTTTATTAAGAGCTTAACATGATCACTGTTTTGACCTCAGCCGT
This sequence comes from Scolopax mira, assembly GCA_004320125.1. Taxonomy (NCBI): domain Eukaryota; kingdom Metazoa; phylum Chordata; class Aves; order Charadriiformes; family Scolopacidae; genus Scolopax; species Scolopax mira. Next base: position 15,205 of record BJBW01008331.1, read on the forward strand.
TACACTTTGCAGAGAAGCAGTTTGCCACAAAGCACTTTGCCAGCTGTGTTTACTTACCTGGGTGCAGATAGTAGGGAGACAGAGCGCTAGCTTGACCATATCAGGAAGAATTGATTGGAACAAATGTTGAGCCTCTGCATCTTCAAGAACCTGGTAAAAAGAAACAAAAAAAAAAAAGGAAAAGAAAAAAAGATAGGTGATTTACCTCAGAAATAATGACTGAATGACTGTAAGAAAAGTTTGTGAAAACAGATCGCATCCAAAAGAAACAAGAGAAAAATACTAAGTCCTATTAGCTTCATGCAAATGTGCAGCATTTTTCATGGTAGTACCACACTGCGTTTCACCTTGCAATAATCCACTAATTGAAATAACTGCAAATTTTGAGAGTAAGAAAATATGTCACCAAATGTCACCAAATGTCACCAAATGCCCTATAAAGAAATCCTGAGTAAGTTATCATTTTGACTCTTTCTAGACAAATGAACTGAATTTTCAACTAGTAACAATCACTACCTAACCACAAAACTACTGGAATGATTTATCTAACTTTTATATTCAGGTCATTGTCTAACACAAGTACCTGTGACATTCTCCCATGAAGGACACAAGAAACATGCTGCTGGTCCTCAGCAGCAGCCACAGGAAATGCTATGATGTCAGAAGCACATGCAAGCCTGGGCACTTTCTGCTGTCCATCCCCACTGTGTTCCTTCAAGAACTACAGCCTTTGGATTACACACATACACACATGGATGCAGCCTGCCTGGTCCCACATGCTGAAGTTGTCATCTTTTCAGTCTCTTCTTGCAAGACAGCTGATCCTATGACTATTTTAGCTGCCCTTCTCTACCTGCTCTGACATCCTTCCTGAGAAGGAGACCCCAGAGTTAACAACACTCAAAAAAATGGACTCACCACTGTTTCACAAGGCTTCTCCAAGCTTTTATACTCAAGACCAAGTTACATCGAAGCCATCTTGTCCTGTTCTCAATTCCCTTCCTGACACTGTCAGGCCCACCGTGGACACGTTTGGCTGCCAAAGCCTATTAAGTCAATGTATTCAGAGAAAGTCCAGGATGCCTCTTCTAAGTTGCAACTGCCAGTTCTGAGCTCAACATCATGTACTCAGGCTTTAGATGAACCCTCACACATGCCCATTCATGTATTATATGTTTATTTATAAAGATGCAAAAGGTTCTTTATGGCAGTCAATGCTCTTCTAAGAAAAGCTAGGACAGGCACTAGAATGGGAGGCTGTGAAAAGAAAAGCAACACTAAGCAACACTATTGCAGTTGCAATATGCAAAATGGCACAAAAGCATGCCATCTCCTCAAGAGTCTCATGTTCTGCCATATGAAGTAAGATCAAGGAGAGAAAAGCATATTCTCAATCTTGCTGTGCATCGGTGCAGTTTTTCCCCTGATCCTGGGATCCAGGTACCAGCTGTGACAGGCTGCTAGATCTGCATGTTGCCTTTAAGGCAAGAAGTGGACACAAGAGAACACGGAATTTGCACTGCAGCTGGGGAACAGAAGATGAAGGTCACAGTTCAACCTTCTGCCTCCCTCTTTCCCCAACACCCAGGGAAACTGTATCTATACCTACCTTCTTCCAGTTTCTAGATTTAAATCATTGAAATTCTGAAACCATAGCTTTAAAACTACACAATATTATTTTTCAAGTAAAACGGTTAGAAAATAATTGGATTTACTATCAATTTCACACAAAAACATTAGCAGGCAATGGATAAAGCAGCATCAAGGTATTATCAATAATTGTGAAATCACAGAAAGTGATCTTTTTAGTCATATAAAAGTTTTGTAATTCACACTTCAATTGGAAGTTTCACACAGACTTCAGAATATAAAAAAATAATGACAATTTTCTTTAGAAGAGGAAAATATGGTGCCTCGGATTCAAAGCACACTGTTTCCTATAAACACCAAGCTGAAAATATTGTTTGAAGGCTAACAAGTTCTGTTCTTCCAAGATTATTAAAATAACTACAGAAGTTATTTCTCTGCTCTATTCCCTCCCTAAGTGATATAAAGGGATATTCTATTTCCTCCTTAAGTGATATAAAGGGGCAAGAGTACTCAGGCAGTTAAAAAACCCAAAACCGTAAACAAATCCTCAAAGGACAAACAACTCATAGTATGGAAGGTGGGAAAATAAAACAATCCCAATACCTACAGAGTTAGTTGCCACGTGTTATGTATGCTGCTCATGGAGACATAAAAACAAGGTTTTAATTTAAAGTTTTAAATTGAAACAAGAACTTACAAAGAACATTAAACCTAGGAAACACAAAAATCATTTGATATAATAGAGGAGTAATCCAAGTAATATACAATTGTTACTAAAAGTCGAACTTTTTTTTTTTTAAGCTTAAGAAAAGCACAAGATGCATCTCTCTCTGCTGTTGTTGGCTGCATATGCACCTACATATTTATACAGTATAAGTTAAATATTGAAAATCACAACCTAAACTTTAACATCGTCTGCTCTAGCAGAACACTTTGTTCCTATGCACAATGTTTTTAAGTGCCATAAAATAATAAAATGAGCATTTAAAGGCTGGAATTCATATCTCAATACATAAAATGAATATGTAAGTTAAATCTATTCAAAAGATGGCGTTTAACCTCAAATGTCTTCCAGGCTGTCAAATTCTGATATTCTCTCCCCTTTGGGTAACACTCCCTCTCTTTTAAAGTTGACATACAAATAGTGGCTGCTATGCTTTGCTGGCTGCCACAGGCTATACAGTATCACTGATCCAGTGACACATTATGGCACTGGATTTTGTCATAGCTGTCAAGACTTCAACCTTTTCTTTACGCTCCTTTGACAACAATATAATAATAGTATGATACAATTTCTTCCCAAAACAGAAGGAGGGCTAGCAATTGCACATCTCAGCTCTGATATGAAATTGTAACTACAAAGGTAACTTCTTTAACTCTGAAATTCTACTTTTCCTTCTCTTTAACCTTCCTAATGCTGCACCAGAACACGCTCTCCTCTCTACATTATTCCTAGCATGACTGTTACTAAACCTCCACTAATAAAAACTTCAAAACTTCAAGCTGTTAATGACCAGAAGTGTCCTTCTTGGACTTCAGACAGGTTACTCTTACACATAAAGGACATAAAAGGTGGGTCTTTTTTGGGAAAAGCATTGGGTGTCACAAAAACCTTACTACATTGTCACAAGATAAAAATCACTTAAAGGACCCCACAACTTTAAAAAGATGATCATTGTGAGAGCTAAATTTACAGACCTTGCCAAGAAACTCCTGTGTATCATTCTCTAATCGAACCATCAAGCAGCCTAAGCATCCCTGTTTTGAATACTCCCCTATGTAGGCAAAGGATTCCTAGCTATCGCAGGGAGGCTTATCAGTTTTCAATCTCAAACTTTGTTTCTTAGTGGAAATGTTATAACTTCAGAAAATAGCTGCTGTAGTGAGTAATTCAAGAACTCTGTTGTTCAACTGCAGGCCTCATTTTATTTAAAAAAAAACAAACAAAAAAACCCAAACAAACCCGAAAAAAAACCCTAAACATAAAAACCCACCAAAAAACCCACCTCTTTCTCCCCAATAAACTTTCTCCCTAAAAATAACTCCTTGGGGAGCTATTTAGCCCTATGCTTCCCATTTTTATATTGAGGCTATCACCCATTATTGAACAGTGGCAATAAGCTAGAAATATACACCCTTTCTTGCTTTATGCTTCTAAAAAAACTAAGTATCTTCCCCTTTGTGCACAAGGACTCTTCCTGTACAGGTCCCATTCCTCTGAGGTTTCTATGAAAAAGAACACCTGCAAATCCCTGGCTGCTTGGCTCCCGTCCTCTTTTGACCATGACACCAGCATGCCACCACAGCTGCAGCTTGGTAGACCAATCACTGTCAACTGCATCTTCTCAGCTATGCTCAGTGCAACACCAAGCCTGGCTTTATCTGTGACAACCTTTTCAAACTTTGAAAGCAGCAAAAAAGAACATTCAATCATGGAAAGTAAAAGGATTCCAAGGACGTGGAGTGCCAATACCACAGCTACATCTGACAGACATCCCATGATGGAAATGCCAACCTGGGAGAAGCTAGCAACAGCAGAGAATACTTGGTCACAGAACTGAATGAAGATTTTATTTAGAAGGAAACTCTCTTCATGAAGCAGTGACTTGTACTGGTGTAAAATCCAGCATATTTGGAGTGATATTACATATTCTACTTATTTGTTACTGCTGAAAGAGGCATGTGTCATTCCATCTCCCCAAATGCACACACCAGTTCCCATGTTCATTTTGATAACTTCCTGAGATCCTTCAGCTTGTTAATGCTACAGGAAAATAACTTGGGGCATGGGTGGTGTATTCTTCCTCTGCATTAATAAGTCAAACCAGTCAACCAAAAAGTCTTGCATTATTAGATGTTGTGCTAGGGTGGGTGGGTTAAACAGAATTAGTCACACCCCTCGTCAAAGGGCTACAAAGGCAGATACCTGTTGCATCCCTTCTCAATGAAAAAACAGTAATATTCTAATTAGTATGAAGCTGTTACAGGCAGCACCTCATTTTGAAGTACATGTCCTATCAAAGGAATTCCTGCTTTGATTCAGTAACATGCTTTTATCTGTGTGCAATCTGTTTCAGGGCTACAATTCTGCAAAGATTAAGTAAAAGGATTGGATTTCCATTGTTAAAAAAATAACATTTGTTTTATATGGAATTCTGCACTATGAAATGGTTATCAATTTTTGATAGAGGAAAATACATAGCAATTTTGTTTTTAAACAATTGATCAGTTCCTCCTTTCCTTATTATGCATACATATCCTTTGCAGCTTCCTTCAGGATTTGAAAGGAAAACAAAACCATATTGTTGACTTTACTTGTAGTTCTCCAACCATGCAAAAAATTATTTAGGAATGAGTAATAACAGGGGTTATACCCTGAGGGAAAAGTATGTGGAATAAGAGTTGCAAACCATGACTTGCCTTTTGCAATGATTTTATCAGTATTTGCACTGGAGCAACTGATTAAATCAACATGACTTAGGGCTCCAATTCATAAGATACAAAAGAGTCAGTGAGTTGTAGCAGAGGTAAGAGCTCTTGTCCAAACTTGCATCACAATTTTGCAAAATGAACATTTATACTGCAGCAAAGAGGCCTGACTAAACGTCACCATAAGTAATGGCCTCTTGTCACTATAAACCAGTCCTCCAAAACATAATGAATGAGTATGCCTGACAGTCCTAATAAGAAGGCTCTGAGGTAGCATGGGGTGATAGTGATGCTAGAGAGTTTAAATCTAAATCTGACAGCTCATCAAACCAAATGAACTGCACATACAGGACACAAATTTGGACAGCTCTATCTATCACACGGAAAGGCAGAGCCATCACACCTAACAGGCAACCAGCACACTAAGGCAGCAATTTCTTAATGCTTTCAATTTGTTTGGCTTTACTTCCCTTTATTAACTTTTGTGGCAGGACAAGAACCAACTGAACCACGTTCTTAGGATGAAGAGGAAAACCAGAGTGCTTCCTTCAGACTTCGTGTCTTTTATTTCCCAATTCTAATGGATTCTGACCTCCTGAGTTGTCTTTCCCAGCTGCCATAATGCCTCATGCACTTTCCTAAATTACTTTGTTTCAGTTTGAGTTTATAAGTGCGCTGTACCATCAGTTACTATGCTGAACTGTCTTTCCAGTAACAGCTTTCCTAATTATTCTAATGTAAGATATCATATGGTTAGAGGTGGCAATAGTCCTAACTGATTAGACAAACTTCTAGCATAACTTCTATGTATTCGAGTCACAGTAAATTAATTCAGCTAATTTCAGGAACACTTTTCTTTTTCCTCCTTTACTATCTCCAATTTGTCTCAAATAAAAAAAAAATATCTCTGTATATTTCTACAGGGCATTAAGATCCATGTGATGAATACTTCCAAGCTGAAAAACTTGGTTGCAAATAGAAGTACAGCAATTAAGGGCATATATAGCCTACCTAGATGTAACATCATTATTAATCCTCCTTCAAGTATGCAAATGAAAAAAATTAACAAAGAAAGATGCATGAACAAAGTGATGCTATTCACATTCTCACAGACTGAAAGATTTGCTCAGTGACACATGCAAGGAACATGAAGATAGAATATGCCATGAAGTCTGAGGCAACTACATAAGTACACCTCCAAAAAATGAAAACAAGCTTCACTAAGTCATACTCTCTACAAAGCCTTTTCTTTTGGACAGGGAGTAGATGAATTCTACTTAAACAGACTGTGCCACAACTCTCAGTGTATCTGATACCTAGACAGAGACACTAGGCTCCAGGCTGCTAACTTGTATGCCTATGTAAAACAGACTCTTTGTCATAATATAAAATACTATATGTATAAGTAAGATTGAAACCTAGAAGAAAAGTGGGGTTCAGGGAGACGGGGGCATGGACTTTAGTTCCCAATTTTTTAAGTTAATGAACTTCCTAAATGGCAGGAGAGAATAAACTCATCTACCTCCTTTAGTTCCCTTACAAAAACTAATTCAGTAGGAAACACTCTTAGCTGTCAAATCCATTCCATTTCTCGAGTGCTTGCCTGATTAGAAACCAGAGGAAGGACAGAGTAATCCGGGGGGAGGGGGGGGAGGGAAGAACCATAACACTGGATTATGCAGAGAAGAATCTTATTTAAGAAGAATTCTTTTACATTTATTAAAACCACAAACTGACACTTCAAAAGAAAAAAGGAAGACAGTTTACATGGCAGAAGTTAATTCATTTTTGTTTAATTTCCCCCCACACACCCAAAGGCTCATTCATGTCTTCTGCCAATCCAACCCTGGAATGCTCCCTCAGGTGTATCATCCCTAGCAATGGCAGCTTTGTTCTCAAAGCTTTTCAACATTCTAAATAAAATCTGAGGGAAAAAAAAAAGAAGTATATTTATATTTCCATCTCCTCGTAATGGCTTTAGAAGCCCAGTTTATACTTCTACTGTACTGGAAATCTAACCACAATCATCTTCATTACCAATGAGTGAATTTCTCTACAGGCCCCCGAGAGAGTCTATCTACCTGCATGGTCTCTCATGAGAAGAAGCATCACAAACGATTCTGAAGCAGAGGCAGAGACCAGGGAAGCAAAGTAAAACACTGCTTTCTAAATACTTTTCATTTACTCTTGGAAAGTACAAAGTAGCTGAAAGGACAATGACCGTTTCTACAACAGCGCCGGAACACGAGTGTTTTTTAAAAAAAAAGTGTCTTTAATCTGGCTGACAAAAGCAAAGGGTAAAAATATTCCCTTTTGTCGTGGTTTGGCCGCAGATGGGAACAAAGGACCA